>ONZH01010801.1:0-36681 GCA_900303285.1 Rhinella marina | reverse complement strand
ATTCGTTTCCCCCCCACCTTCCCTGGCGCTCTTTTTCCACAATCAACCATGCAGGGGGGGTATGACAGGCACGCTGAGCACGCTGGCAGCGCGAAAACGGCGTCTACATGCATTGGCTGGAAAAACCATGTGACCTCGAATATTAAAAACTCAGCTCTTCCTGCTCGTACGCATATGCTGCGTGAAACTTAGTCAGGGACAGAGGCTGGAGAAGGGAGAGACAGGTTTTTAGCTGTTGGACAGGCAGGAGCGTGATTAAAAGCCCTTATCAGGGCTACTACAGTGGTTCAGTGATAGCTTACTACAATATAGACTTTACAGAGAACGGCTGCTGTATTCAGGGATAGCTGCTGGAGTAGGGACAGAGAGAGGCATTAGTGGTGTATTAGGTGCTCTGCTACATACCAAACTATATTTGGCACTACTGCTGTGTACCTTGAAAAATACAATATATAGGTTTTATAACTGGCAACTGTACTGTGCGTTCTCTTGCAAAGTAATTTCTCATAACTGGTGTTCATACACACCGTCTGATCACTTAGTACACGGCTGTGTACCTTGAAAATACAATATATAGGCCATTTAACTGGCAACACTGTACTGTGCGTTCTCTTGCAAAGTAATTTCTCATAACTGGTGTTCATACCCACCGTCTGTTCAGTTACTACACGGCTGTGTACTTGAAAATACAATATATAGGCCCTTAACTGGCAACTGTACTGTGCGTTCTCTTGCAAAGTAATTTCTCATACCTGGTGTTCAATACCCACCGTCTGTTCAGTTACTACACGGCTGTGTACCTTGAAAAATACAATATATAGGCATTTAATTGGCAACTGTACTGTGCGTTCTCTTGCAAAGTAATTTCTCATACCTGGTGTTCATACCCACCGTCTGTTCAGTTACTACACGGCTGTGTACCTTGAAAAATACAATATATAGGCCTTAACTGGCAACTGTACTGTGCGTTCTCTTGCAAAGTAATTTCTCATACCTGGTGTTCATACCCACCGTCTGTTCAGTTACTACACGGCTGTGTACCTTGAAAAAATACAATATATAGGCATTTTAACTGGCAACTGTACTGTGCGTTCTCTTGCAAAAGTAATTTCTCATATACTGGTGTTCATACCCACCGTCTGTTCAGTTACTACACGGCTGTGTACCTTGAAAAATACAATATATAGGCTTTAACTGGCAACTGTACTGTGCGTTCTCTTGCAAAGTAATTTCTCATACCTGGTGTTCATACCCACCGTCTGTTCAGTTACTACACGGCTGTGTACCTTGAAAAATACAATATATAGGCCTTAACTGGCCAACTGTACTGTGCGTTCTCTTGCAAAGTAATTTCTCATAACCTGGTGTTCATACCCACCGTCTGTTCAGTTACTACACGGCTGTGTACCTTGAAAATATACAATATATAGGCCTTTTAATTGGCAACTGTACTGTGGCGTTCTCTTGCAAAGTAATTTCTCATAACTGGTGTTCATACCCACCGTCTGTTCAGTTACTACACGGCTGTGTACCTTGAAAAATACAATATATAGGCCTTAAATGGCCAACTGTACTGTGCGTTCTCTTGCAAAAAGTAATTTCTCATAACCTGGTGTTCATACCCACCGTCTGTTCAGTTACTACACGGCTGTGTACGTACCTTGAAAATATACAATATATAGGCCTTAACTGGCAACTGTACTGTGCGTTCTCTTGCAAAGTAATTTCTCATACCTGGTGTTCAATACCACCGTCTGTTCAGTTACTACACGGCTGTGTACCTTGAAAATATACAATATATAGGCCTTTAACTGGCAACTGTACTGTGCGTTCTCTTGCAAAGTAATTTTCTCATACGCTGGTGGTTCATGACACACCGTCTGGATCACTTAGTACATGACGCTGATGTACCTGAAATAAACATATAAGGCATTATGAATTGGCAACTGTACTGTGCGTTCTCTGCAAGTATGTAATTTCTCATACCTGGTGTTCATACACACCGTCTGATCACTTAGTACATCGGCTGTGTACCTTGAAAATATACAATATATAGGCCTTACAATTGCACTGTACTGTGCGTTCTCTTGCAAAGTAATTTCTCATACCTGTGTTCATACACACCGTCTGATAACTTAGTAACACGGCTGTGTACCTTGAAATATACAATATATAGGCCTTACAATTGCAACTGTACTGTGCGTTCTCTTGCAAAGTAATTTCTCATACCTGGTTGTTCATTACACACCGTCTGATCACTTAGTACACGGCTTGTGTACCTTGAAATATACAATATATAGGCCTTACTAATTGCCAACTGTACTGTGCGTTCTCTTGCAAAGTAATTTCTCATACCTGGTGTTCATACCACACCGTCTGATGCACTTAGTACAACGGCTGTGTTACCCTTGAAAATATACAATATATAGGCCTATACCAATTGGCAACTGCTACTGTGCGTTTCTCTTGCAAAGTAATTTAACTCATACCTGGTGTTCCATACACACCGGTCTGATCACTTAGTACACGGCTGTGACCTTGAAAATATACAATATATACGGCCTTACAATTGGCCAACTGTACTGTGCGTTCTCCTTGGCAAAGTAATTTCTCATACCTGCGTGTTCACTACACACCGGTCTGATCACGTTAGTACACGGCTGTGTACCTTGAATATACAATATATAGGCCTTACAATTGCCAACTGTACTCGTGCTGTTCCTCTTGGCAAAGTAATTTCTCATACCTGGTGTTCATACACACCGTCTTGATCACTTAGTACACGACTTGTGTACCTTGAAATATACAATATATAGGCCTTTACAATTGGCCAACTGTACTGTGCGTTCTTCTTGCAAAAGTAATTTTCTCATACCTGGTGTTCAAATACCACCGTCTGTTCAGTTACTACACGGCTGTGTACCTTGAAAATATACAATATATAGGCCTTAATTGGCAACTGTACTGTGCGTTCTCTTGCAAAGTAATTTCTCATACCTGGTGTTCATACCCACCGTCTGTTCAGTTAGTACACGGCTGTGTACCTTGAAATATACAATATTATAGGCCTTAAATTGGCAACTGTACTGTGCGTTCTCTTGCAAAGTAATTTCTCATACCTGGTGTTCATACCCACCGTCTGTTCAGTTACTACACGGCTGTGTACCTTGAAATATACAATATATAGGCCTTACAATTGGCCAACTGTACTGTGCGTTCTCTTGCAAATTAATTTCTCATACTGGTGTTCATACCACACCGTCTGTTCAGTTACTACACGGCTGTGTACCTTGAAATATACAATATCTAGGCCTTTAATTGGCCAACTGTACTGTGCGTTCTCTTGCAAAGTAATTTCTCATACCTGGTGTTCATACACACCGTCTGATCACTTAGTACACGGCTGTGTACCTTGAAATATACAATATATAGGCCTTACAATTGCCAACTGTACTGTGCGTCTCTTGCAAAGTAATTTCTCATACCTGGTGTTCATACACACCGTCTGTCACTTAGTACACGCTGTGTACCTTGAAATATACAATATATAGGCCTTTCAATTGGCAACTGTACTGTGGCGTTCTCTTGCAAAGTAATTTCTCATACCTGGTGTTCATACACACCGTCTGGTCACTTAGTAACGGCTGTGTACCTTGAAATATACAATATATAGGCCTTTACAATTGGCCAACTGTACTGTGCGTTCTCTTGCAAAGTAATTTCTCATACCTTGGTGTTCATACACACCGTCTGATCACTTAGTACACGGCTGTGTACCTTGAAATATACAATATATAGGCCTTACAATTGCCAACTGTACTGTGCGTTCTCTTGCCAAAGTAATTTCTCATACCTGGTGTTCATACACACCGTCTGATCACTTAGTACACGGCTGTGTACCTTGAAATATACAATATATAGGCCTTACAATTGCCAACTGTACTGTGCGTTCTCTTTGCCAAAGTAATTTCTCATACCTGGTGTTCATACACACCGTCTGATCACTTAGTACACGGCTGTGTACCTTGAAATATACAATATATAGGCCTTTCAATTGGCAACTGTACTGTGCGTTCTCTTGCAAAGTAATTTCTCATACCTGGTGTTCATACACACCGTCTGATCACTTAGTACACGGCTGTGTACCTTGAAATATACAATATATAGGCCTTTCAATTGGCAACTGTACTGTGCGTTCTCTTGCAAAGTAATTTCTCATACCTGGTGTTCATACACACCGTCTGATCACTTAGTACACGGGCTGTGTACCTTGAAATATACAATATATAGGCCTTTCAATTGCAACTGTACTGTGCGTTCTCTTGCAAAGTAATTTCTCATACCTGGTGTTCATACACACCGTCTGATCACTTAGTACACGGCTGTGTACCTTGAAATATACAATATATAGGCCTTACAATTGCCAACTGTACTGTGCGTTCTCTTGCAAAGTAATTTCTCATACCTGGTGTTCATACACACCGTCTGATCACTTAGTACACGGCTGTGTACCTTGAAATATTACAATATATAGGCCTTACAATTGCCAACTGTACTGGTGCGTTCTCTTGCAAAGTAATTTCTCATACCTGGTGTTCATACACACCGTCTGATCACTTAGTACACGGCTGTGTACCTTGAAATATACAATATATAGGCCTTACAATTGCCAACTGTACTGTGCGTTCTCTTGCAAAGTAATTTCTCATACCTGGTGTTCATACACACCGTCTGATTCACTTAGTACACGGCTGTGTACCTTGAAAAATACAATATATAGGCCTTTCAATTGGCAACTGTACTGTGCGTTCTCTTGCAAAGTAATTCTCCATACCTGGTGTTCATACACACCGTCTGATCACTTAGTACACGTTGCTGTGTACCTTGAAAAATACTATATATAGGCATTATAATTGGCAACTGTACTGTGCGTTCTCTTGCAAACTAATTTTCACGGCTGTGAAGGCAAAATATTGTATAAAAAAAAAAAAAAGCGGCGGGGGGCTAGCGGAATAGGACGTGGACGAGGACGGGGCGCGGAATGCTGTTGGGGGCCTGTTGAAGCCCAGTGGGGATACAATGCGTGCTGGTGAGGGTCAGCCAGGATCCCGCTTCATCCAGAATCCCTGCCTTTATGGGACAGTTAAGCAGGGGCGGGTTACACCGCTGTTGAGGGCCTGAGCAGGTTGAACAGGTGGTGCAATGGATAGCCGATAGCGCTTCCACACAGTTGTCCACCAGCCAGTCATCCACACAGTCTCATTTTGACCCTCCTTCCTCCACACCTGGCCAACAGAGTCATCCCACCCTTGACCCCTCCCAGGAGCTCTTTTCGGGTCCTTTTTCAGATGTGCCGGAAGAATCCCAGGATCTAGGAGAGGAATTTGTTTGTAGTGATGCCCAAACCCTTGAGTTTTCGCCATCTCCTGCTGATGTGGACCCTGAACCAGCATCTGTTATCATGAGCGATGATGATGATGAGACGCAGTTGCCATCAAGGGAGGCTGTTGGAATGTCCAGTGGGCAGGAGGAGGAGCAGAGTGAGGAAGGGGAGGTGGTGGATGACGAAATGACCGACCCCACTTGGCCAGGGGTGATGTCCAGCGGGGAAAGCAGTGGAGAGGTGGTGGTCTGCGCAGCACCGAAAAAGGCAGCAAGAGGCAGAGGGATGTCCAGAGGCAGAGGGATGTCCACAGGCAGGGGGATGTCCACAGGCAGAGGGATGTCCACAGGCAGAGGGATGTCCAGAGGCAGAGGACAGTCCAGACAAAGTAGTGAGGCCACAGCCAGCACGGCCGAAGCTGTTCCCGGCAGCGGGCAGTCGCGCGAAGCTCCCCCATCGAGGCCTCGTACTTCTGTGGTGTGGAGATTTTTTAATGTTTGTGCGGATGACAAACTGAGCGCGGTTTGCACACTCTGCCACTCAAAACTGAGTAGGGGCTCTGAGAAGAGCAATCTGACCACCTCAGGCATGCGGCGTCACTTGGAAGTCAAGCACTGGGCTGAGTGGGAGAGAGCAAACGCAATACAAACTGCGCCCGGTCCTGCTGCCACTGCCTCTTCCCCTTTGTTGTGTGCTGCCACTGCGGTCCAGACCTCCAGCCAGGATACCTCCACATCTGCCTCTGCCTCGGCTACTTTGGGGCCTTCTCCTTCAGCCTCCCCTTCCCCCGCCTCTTCGCCTGCACCCTCACACTCCTCGTCCCAACAACTGTCCATCTCGCAGGCGTTCGACCGCAGGCGGAAGTACGCCTCGAGTCACCCCCAAGCCCAAGCCTTAAACTGCCACATCTCCAAACTGCTGGCCCTGGAGATGTTGCCGTTTAGGCTTGTGGAGACGCAGGCCTTCCGCGACCTGATGGCGGCTGCCGCACCTCGCTATTCCGTCCCCAGCCGCCACTACTTTTCCCGGAGTGCCGTCCCCGCCCTGCACCAGCACGTGTCGCGTAACATCAGGCGGGCCCTGAGGTACGCAGTCAGCGCAAAGGTCCACTTGACCACCGACTCGTGGACAAGCGCTTGCGGCCAGGGACGCTACATCTCTTTGACGGCACACTGGGTGAATGTAGTGGAAGCGGGGACGGGGTCGCAAACAGAGACGGCCTACCTACCACCCCCGCCCAAGATTGCCAGCATGGGTTCTGATAAACCCCCCCTCCTCCTCCTCCTCCTCCTGTGCCTTAACATCTCCCTCAGCCGCTAGCTGGAAGCGTTGCAGCACTGGCGCGGGGAGACGTCAGCAGGCGGTGCTTAAAGCTCATCAGCTTGGGCGACAGGAAGCACAGCGCCCCAGAGGTGAGGGACGCCATATTGCAGCAGACGGAGATGTGGCTGTCGCCGCTGCAGCTAGGACCAGGCATGGTCGTGTGCGATAACGGCCGTAACCTGGTGGCGGCTCTGGAGCTTGCCGAACTCAATCACGTACCATGCCTGGCCCACGTTTTTAATCTGGTAGTCCAAAAATTTCTAAAGACTTACCCCAACCTGGCAGAGCTACTGGTGAAAGTGCGGCGCTTGTGCGCTCACTTTCGTAAGTCAACTGTAGCTGCTGCTAGCTTAAAAAAACTCCAGCAACGCCTCCATTTGCCTGAACATCGGCTGTTGTGCGACCTGCCGACTCGCTGGAATTCCACCTATTCCATGTTGGCCAGGGTGTGTGAGCAGCAGAGAGCATTGATGGAGTACCAGATTATGAATCCACGCGTGCCTCCAACTCAGCTCCCTCAGTTTGCCAACCACGAGTGGCCATGGATGGCAGACATATGCGATGTACTGCGTATCTTTGAGGAGTCCACCAAGAAGGTCAGCAGCGAGGACGCTATAGTGAGCGTAACCATCCCGCTCCTAGGCGTCCTTAAAGAATCCCTCATCGCAATAAGGGAGAACGCATTGCACGCAGAGGAGACGGGGGTAGGAGGAGACGCAACGGAGCTACAAAGTCAGACCACACTTTTGTCTGCTTCACGGTGGCAGTTGCAGGAGGAGGAGGATGAGGAGGAGGAGGACGACGTGGAGGTGGCTGTGGAAGAGGAGGAGGATGCTGGCGGCGAGGGTAGCAGTCAGGCTGTGTGCGTCCCATTGGTTCAGCGCGGATGGGGCGGAGAGGAGGCGGAAGAGGAAGAGGAGGAAATGGCAAGTGATCCTTCTGGTGGGGGCAGTGAGGTCATGCCTATTCAGAGTCTGGCACACATGGCTGACTTCATGCTGGGCTGCTTTTCCCGGGATACACGTGTTGTCCGGATAGTGGAGAACAAACTGTACTGGGTCTTCGCACTCCTGGACCCCCGGTATAAAGATAACGTCTCCTCTTTTATTCCGGTAGAGGAGAGGACAAATCGATTGCTGGAATACCAGAGGGAACTCGTGCAGAACATGATGGAGATTTTCCCACCCACCATCGCTGGCGGCAGAGAGGAGAGGGTCTCCCAGAGTCCCACAACATCCATCAGGCCCACAGCCACCAGGGGAACACTCTCCAAGGTGTGGGACACGTTCATGGCACCCCCTCGTGCAACTTCCATCACTGCGGGGCCCGCTATCAGCAGGAGGGACAAGTATCGGCGGATGTTGCGGGAGTACCTGGCAGACCGTAACCCTGTCCTCCCCGATCCCTCGGCGTCCTACACTTACTGGGTCTCCAAGTTGGACACGTGGCTGGAACTGTCCCTGTACGCCTTGGAGGTGCTTGCCTGCCCTGCCGCCAGCGTGCTATCAGAAAGGGTGTTCAGCGCAGCCGGGGGCATTATAACCGATAAGCGCAGCCGCCTGTCAACCGACAGTGCCGACAGGCTGACGCTAATCAAATGAACAGCAAGTGGATTGACCCGGACTTTGCTTCTCCAACCGTGGAAAGCAGCCAAAAGTGAAGTGCCATCTGTATGAAGTGCCATTTCCTCCTCCACCTCCTCTCCTCCTTAACCGCCGTAGAATTGCTCCGTAAATAAGAAAAATTTATATGTTTATGGCTCACCTCTTGGGCCTCCACAAAATGTTTAAGAGGTCTCACCTCTTGGGCCTCCTCGTAATTTTTAACAGGTCTCACCTCTAGGGCCTCCGCATAATTTTTTAACCGGTCTCACCTCTTGGGCCTGCACAAAATGTTAAGAGGTCTCACCTCTTGGGCCTCCACATAATTTTTAACCGGTCTCACCTCTTGGGCCTGCACAAAATGTTTAAGAGGTCTCACCTCTTGGGCCTCCACATAATTTTTAAGAGGTCTCACCTCTTGGGCTTCCACAAAATGTTTAACAGGTCTCACCTCTTGGGCCCTGTTTCTCCCTTCCACATAATTTTAACAGGTCTCACCTCTTGGGCCTCCACAAAATGTTTAACAGGTCTCACCTCTTGGGCCTCCACAAAATTTTTAAGAGGTCTCACCTCTTGGGCCTCCACAAAATTTTAACAGGTCTCACCTCTTGGGCCTCCACAAAATGTTTAACAGGTCTCACCTCTTGGGCCTCCACAAAAATGTTTAACAGGTCTCACCTCTTGGGCCTCCACATAATTTTTAAGAGGTCTCACCTCTTGGGCCTCCACAAAATGTTTAACAGGTCTCACCTCTTTGGCCTCCACAAAATTTTTAACAGGTCTCACTCTTGGGCCTCCACAAAATGTTTAAGAGGTCTCCACTCTTGGGCTCCACAAAATTTTAACAGGTCTCACCTCTTGGGCCTCCACAAAATGTTTAACAGGTCTCACCTCTTGGGCCTCCACAAAATGTTTAAGAGGTCTCACCTCTTGGGCCTCCACATAATTTTTAACAGAGGTCTCACCTCTTGGGCCTCCACAAAATGTTTAACAGGTCTCACCTCTTGGGCTTCCACATAATTTTTAACACGTCTCACCTCTTGGGCCTCCACATAATTTTTAAGAAGTCTCACCTCTTGGGCCTCCACATAATTTTAAGAGGTCTCACCTCTTGGGCCTCCACAAAATTTTTAAGAGGTCTCACCTCTTGGGCCTCCACATAATTTTTAAGAGGTCTCACCTCTTGGTCCTGCACAAAATGTTTAAGAGGTCTCACCTCTTGGGCCTCCACATAATTTTTAACACGTCTCACCTCTTGGGCCTCCACATAATTTTTAACACGTCTCACCTCTTGGGCCTCCACATAATTTTTAACACGTCTCACCTCTTGGGCCTCCACAAAATGTTTAACAGGTCTCACCTCTTGGGCCTCCACAAAATGTTTAACAGGTCTCACCTCTTGGGCCTCCACAAAATGTTTAACAGGTCTCACCTCTTGGGCCTCCACAAAATGTTTAACAGGTCTCACCTCTTGGGCCTCCACAAAATGTTTAACAGGTCTCACCTCTTGGGCCTCCACAAAATGTTTAACAGTCTCACCTCTTGGGCCTCCACATAATTTTTAAGAGGTGTCACCTCTTGGGCCTCCACAAAATCTTTAAGAGGTCTCACCTCTTGGGCCTCCACAAAATCTTTAAGAGGTCTTACCTCTTGGGCCTGCACAAAATGTTTAAGAGGTGTCACCTCTTGGGCCTCCACATAATTTTTAAGAGGTGTCACCTCTTGGGCCTCCACAAAATCTTTAAGAGGTCTCACCTCTTGGGCCTCCACATAATTTTTAAGAGGTCTCACCTCTTGGGCCTCCACAAAATCTTTAAGAGGTCTCACCTCTTGGGCCTCCACATAATTTTTAAGAGGTCTCACCTCTTGGGCCTCCACAAAATGTTTAAGAGGTGTCACCTCTTGGGCCTCCACATAATTTTTAAGAGGTCTCACCTCTTGGGCCTCCACATAATTTTTAAGAGGTCTCACCTCTTTAGCCTCCACACAATTTTTAAGACGTCTCACCTCTTGGGCCTCCACAAAATTTTCCATGAGCCTCTGGCCAGCCCACGGCCTCTTCCTGCCTTTTGCGGTCCTACGCATCCCTCAACATCCCCACTGCTTTACCTGCTAGACATGACACTGGGCCAGGTCGGGTCACTGACATCTCAAGCGCCAACAATTTGGGCATTTTAAGGCTTCTGCATGTGTTTGAGTTGTTTTTACATTTTAAAGAAGACATGTCTGACCACATTTCACACACACACACAATGACAATTAGGGGTGGGGTCTATTTGCTTTCCCCCTTGCCTACGCCATCTGTGGTTGTCATAGGCAACGTGATTTTAAGGGGTGCAGAATTTTATCTTCTTTTTTGTCTAGTTTGGCTTGGGGTCCATGGCAATGTTGAGGAAAGAAGGTTTCCTTGTATGGTCTCACTTTACAGAGAGGTTAGATTGTCTGTGGAGTGTATTGTTGAGAGGCTGTGATAGTGGCGTAATAGTGCGACTTGGGCGCGTTATATGCACCCAGACATGCTTCCCCTGCTGTCCCAGTTGCATTCCAGCAGTGTTGGCATCCTTTTCTGAGGTTTCAGGGTGGACTTGGTGACCTCCAAGTGGTCGAATTGAGATTTCCAAGTGGCGAGCATTTTTTTCCCATAGACTTTAATGGGATTCGATATTTGGTCGAATAGTCGAATTTCGCGGTCTATTCGAATCGAATTTCGAACTTTCGAATATTTCACTACTCGCTCATCTCTAGTCACCACCACACACGCTAGCCCAGGGGGCACTCCTCTGGCTCTTCCAGCAAAACCTCCTTCCCCCCAGCCTGCCACCCCACCTACAGGCCCTCTCTCCAAACAATTTACTTCTTTGTCCTATCTTTCTTTCTCTCTCTCCAAACTATTTTTCCGGATAGCTGCCATATACGGTATTAAACTGAGTAGTATACATAGAAGACATACCACACTTGATCAAGCTCATAATTTACGACTGTACCGGTTTATGCTAAATTTTTAAGTTGGGGTCCTGCGTCATCATTCTAACTACACCCGGCTGTTGTCACCCCCACACACGCTAGCCCAGGGGGCACTCCTCTGGCTCTTCCAGCGAAACCTCCTTGCCCCAGCCTGCCCCCCACCTACAGGCCCACTCTACAAACAATTTACCCAGATAGGGGACGTATTAGATGTTGTACTGATGTTTTTTTTTCTTCTTCTTTTAATTGCCTCCTGACCTGTGATAGGCAGAGCATGGACACGTCCCCTTAGCTGCAGTGGGAAAGACACTCCCCTGGCCAGAGCAAGCTCTTTTTCCGTTTTCCGTGTTCGAAAAATCCATTAAATATAGGGTCCCAAGATAGGGGACGTATACGGTATTAAACTGAGAAGAATTGATACCATACGGGTTAAAGCAACAGTTTTCCCAAATCCATCCGGCTGTTGTCACCACCACACACGCTAGCCCAGGGGGCACTCCTCTGGCTCTTCCAGCAAAACCTCCTTCCCCCCACCTACATGCCCTCTCTCCAAACAATTTTCCCGGGTAGGGGGACGTATTAGATATTGTACTGATTCTGAATTGCCTCCTGCAATAGACAGGAATCGAATGCAGATCAACTGCTTGGGAAGTAGCTATGCGCACCACTATACCACCAGCAGGCACAGCAACTGATAAGAACAGATACTAAACTTGATTTTAGCTGCAGTGCCAGCATGAGCAGTGGTGTCACCTGCAGGCGGTGATGGACCTTCGTTGCACCTAGTTGGGTGCTTCCCTAACATGTGATGGGTATTTGCCTCGCCTTTCTTGGTCTGGGTGAGCACAATTGCCATGAGGGTAACCACCAGGCTGTTGCCTGAGGATTTGGGGTAAAGGTGGGATTAAGCAGCCTCAGAGGCATCCATGCATGCTGCCCCTGCTGTTTCCTGTCCATTTCCGTGGTGTTTCCATCATTTTCTGAGGTTTCCAGGTTTTCACCCAGCCTTCCCTAGGCAGAGCCTTGGTCCCCCGCAAAAATGCTCGAGTCTCCCATTGACTTCAATGGGGTTCGTTATTCGAAACGAGCACTCGAGCATCGGGAAAAGTTCGACTCGAATAACGAGCACCAGAGCATTTTAGTGCTCGCTCATCTCTAATAAAGACCTGAGTTATATCATTTAAATGGGTGTTCTCATGTCAAGTGACTTGTTATCCACAATCAGTTTAAATATCTTGCATAGTTGTTCCTGGCATTCTACAGTATCATAGTTATAAAATAGAAGAATCCTCAGTTTGCCACATAGACTTCATTGTTCTCATCAGGTCAGTAGCTGTGTATCTCTGAGAATGCAGGACAGTAGACCAGGTGCAACAAATCCACTGTGATGAGATGAACTCCAGAAAACACTTGATAAATCCCTAAAAAAGTCTTTATTGTAGAATCATATTAAAAACCAAGGTGTGCACGTCCTAAAAACATCCTGCACATCACTGAAATATTTCAGCCCTAGTGTGGCCCATAATCTGAGCAAAGGCTACAGAGTGAAAACAGCAAGACATAACATGCAAAAGAAGTGGGAAAAACAAGAGTGAAAATCAGACCCAGATAATGATAGTAGTAGTTGTCTCTGTTTCTAGAGGTGGAATATAGGAGTCAATGCACATTATGCACATTCCTCAAACACAATTTATTTCAGTAAAAATACATAGGGGGTATTAAGCGTATTTTGGGTGCAGATGGCAGCACAACTAAATATCTGTGACTTCTCCTCGCTCAAGGCAGGTCCAAAATTGTGGGATTGGCATGGGTGGGGAAGGGGATGGGCTGGAAGGCCCATCTCATTAATCATTTTCTGAGCCTGTTTTAGATATAAGCTGTGTTATATTTACAACTGACGCTGGATGCGCCAAAGTTAAGGAGAGGCTGGCGCCTCTTCACAACTTTGGTGGATCAACCATCAGTATAGGGCTTTAGTAAGACCAGTGTCTAAAACGCCAGTCTTAATAAATGTGCCCCATACCTTAACAAGAATTTAAACCGGACAGCAGTATTCAAAACCAGAATCCAGTACTGTATGTTTCTCTGGCATGGAGCATTCTTATCCAGTCTCTCCAGTGCAATAAATCTTAAAGGCTATGTACACCTTTGTGGCGATTTTTATGATTGCATTTAACTCATTTTGAGCTTAAAATCATGTTTTCAATTGGTCTTTATTAAAAAAAAAAAAAACATTTAGAAGCTTTGTCATAAAGTGTTAACTTCTACTTAATTGTGAAAATCATGCTTTGACTTTCTACCATTAGTCCAATAACCCTTATCTCTAAATTACGAATAGCTAAAAAATAAAAACTTTTTAAGCTACATTCTTACCATTAAGATACGAAGTGAACTTTGATGAGTGTTTGTAAGATCAGAGATAAGGATCTGTCAGCTGAGCTGCCTGACAGAACTCAGTAAAAACACAGAGTCTGCTGCTAGAGAATCTCAAGGGTCTACAGAAAAAGGGGCTCAACATTTTTTTAAAGACCTATTGAAAAATTATTTTTAGCTCAAAATGAGTACAATTTAAGGTCCTTTAAGGAGTCAATTCTGCCACCATGTTCCAGTATAACATTTTTGGAGGCTCTCAACAAAGTATGCGTGTTGGAGACATTCTGTGATGAAATGCCCTTAATGTGCTCAGCTATTCTTATCTTCAATTTGTGCCTAAGTGTATCCTATATGTTGATATTTATGTGTATTAAATACACCTTATACATGGGTGCTGTTACAATCAATATACGTTTTAATCAGATAAATGACACCAATGTGTTGGGATGTAAAAATGATAATTACACTCACCGGTAATTTGATTTTCCTGAACCCATGACAGCACCCCAGAGAGAGATGGATCCGCCCTCAAGGCTGGACAGGAAACCATAGAGCAAATAAAAAGGGAACACCCACTTCCTCCTTCAGTGTCGTTTCCAGAGTAATCAGTAGGAGCCGTTCAATTTCATTCTTAAATTTTTCTTCTCTTTTCCATTCCCTTACCTATTTTTTTTTTTTTTTTTTTTTTTAAAGACAGAAACCATTTTCATTAATCACAAGCGCCCGGGAGGGAATTAGAAGGGGTGCTGTCATGGGTTCAGGAAAATCAAATTACCGGTGAGTGTAATTATCATTTTTCCCATCACCCATGACAGCACCCCAGAGAGAAATACTAGAGAACAAAAAGCACCCCCAGGGAGGGACAGCGCTTACAAGTATTCTATACCAAGAAGACTCCTAGGAGTAAATGGAAACAAAGATAAGGAGGACGAACCCATCCAAGAACTTTTAACTAAACATTGAACTTCTAGATCAGTCATAATTGTGGAAAGAAGCCACATATGGTTTCTCCTTAAGTGTTTTCTAAAAATAATAAACAGATTTAACCACATATTTCAGAAAGGTACTTATCTTGATACTGGATGATCAAAAAACTGAAGATGCTTGTTGGCAATCCTTCTCGCCCTCTGGCAGACGCCATGGGACCCTACCGTGGCATCCATCCCTCCGGAGGTGCCCACGGATCTGCTGCAAGAGGTCTAAAGAGCCAACCGGACCCTTCAGACCTTCTAGGGACCATAACTCCGGGACTATCGCACAAAGGACCCCAGCAGACAACCACCGACCCTCCAGGGTTTACCCCCTGGGACTTCCAGATCGGCGGCAAATATTAATAGGGTTTTGCTGGTGCACTACAACTCATATAGGCAACCCAGACAATATAGTCCAGCCCATGCTCTTATTCTCCCAGGAGTCTTATAGGGCTTTGTTGATGCGCCATATTTCCTGTAGGCCAATCCACCAACATAGTCCAGCCCAAACCTTCACTCTTGACAATAGGTTTATAGGGCTCTGCCAGTATGCCATAGCTCCCAGAGGTCTTCCAGACGATAAAAATCAGTCCATCTTCTCACTCCCAAGGAGTGTAAAGTTTTTGTGGGTCACTCCGTTTTCTCAGCCCCTGCAAGTCATGTAGTCATTCACTCATTGCCAAAAACATACATCCCAGCACCCTAGTCGTTGCAGCAAGCCTGCATGCAGTCACATCACCAAGTCTGAAACTGCCCCAACACAAAGGAAGCCAGCCAGGAGACCCTGACTCTCAGGCAATCAGCAAGGCATAGAGTAAAAAGAAGGAAGTCCACTAGCCAACCATGCAAGGACACCAGACAAGCAGAATAGATTCAAAGCAGCTCAAAAGCAGTCTATGTAACTTGGCCAGCTCAAAAGGCGGTCAGCCCGACGCCTAAATCCAAAGTCAGCTAGCCAACAGTCAGGTCTAAGTTCAAAGCAGTCACTCCGTTAGCCAGGCAAAGACTCAAGGACAGTCATTCAGGCCCAGACTAAAACCAGACAAGCGCAGACACCAAGTCAAGTGTAGACACAAGGTCAGTCAACCAGACAGGCAGACCCCCGGTCAGTCAGGCAGACAGGCGCAAACCACGGTCAACCAGCCAGATCAGCGCAAACCACGGTCAACCAGCCAGACAGGCGCAGACACAAGGTCAGCCGCAGACCCACGGTCAGTCAGCCAGACAGGCGCAGACACAAGGACAGCTGCAGACCCCCGGTCAGCCGCAGCCCCATGGTCAGTCCGCCAGACAGGCGCAGACCCAAGGTCAGCCGCAGCCCCACGGTCAGTCCGCCAGACAGGCGCAGACCCAAGGTCCGCCGCAGACCCACGGTCAGTCAGCCAGACAGGCGCACACCCACGGTCCGCCGCAGACCCACGGTCAGTCCGCCAGACAGGCGCACACCCACGGTCAGCCAGCCAGACGCTGACAGGCCCAAAGCCCGACCGGCATAGGCGCACATCCCGACAGGCATAGGCGCACAGCCCGACAGGCATAGGCGCACAGCCCGACAGGCATAGGCGCACAGCCCGACAGGCATAGGCGCACAGCCAGACAGGCATAGGCGCACAGCCAGACAGGCATAGGCGCACAGCCAGACAGGCATAGCCACAGCCAGACAGGCATAGGCGCAAAGCCACACAGGCATAGGCGCAAAGCCACACAGGCATAGGCGCAAAGCCACACAGGCACAGGCGCAAAGCCACACAGGCACAGGCGCAAAGCCACACAGGCACAGGCGCAAAGCCACACAGGCACAGGCGCAAAGCCATACATGCACAGGCGCAAAGCCACACAGGCACAGGCGCAAAGCCAGACAGGCATCGTTTCCCAGCCAGACAGGCATCGTTTCCCAGCCAGACAGGCATCGTTTCCCAGCCAGACAGGCATCGTTTCCCAGCCAGACAGGCATCGTTTCCCAGCCAGAAAGGCATCGTTTCCCAGCCAGACAGGCATCGTTTCCCAGCCAGACAGGCATCGTTTCCCAGCCAGACAGGCATCGTTTCACAGCCAGACAGGCATCGTTTCACAGCCAGACAGGCATCGTTTCACAGCCAGACAGGCATCGTTTCACAGCCAGACAGGCATCGTTTCACAGCCAAACAGGCATCGTTTCACAGCCAAACAGGCATCGTTTCACAGCCAAACAGGCATAGGCGCAAGCCACACAGGCATAGGCGCAAAGCCACACAGGCATAGGCGCAAAGCCACACAGGCACAGGCGCAAAGCCACACAGGCACAGGCGCAAAGCCACACAGGCACAGGCGCAAAGCCACACAGGCACAGGCGCAAAGCCACACAGGCACAAAGCCACACAGGCACAGGCGCACAGCCAGACCGGCACAGGCGCACAGCCAGACCGGCACAGGCGCACAGCCAGACCGGCACAGGCGCACAGCCAGACAGGCACAGGCGCACAGCCAGACAGGCACAGGCGCACAGCCAGACAGGCATAGGCGCACAGCCAGACAGGCATAGGCGCACAGCCAGACAGGAATAGTTTCACAGCCAGACAGGCATAGATTCACAGCCAGGCAGGCATAGGCCCAAAGCCAGGCAGGCATAGGCCCAAAGCCAGGCAGGCATTGGCGCACAGCCAGACAGGCATAGGCGCACAGCCAGACCGGCATAGGCGCACAGCCAGACAGGCATTGGCGCACAGCCAGACAGGCATAGGCGCACAGCCAGACAGGCATAGGCGCACAGCCAGACAGGCATAGGCGTACAGCCAGACAGGCACAGGCGCACAGCCAGACAGGCACAGGCGCACAGCCAGACAGGCACAGGCGCACAGCCAGACAGGAATAGTTTCACAGCCAGACAGGCATAGATTCACAGCCAGGCAGGCATAGGCCCAAAGCCAGGCAGGCATAGGCCCAAAGCCAGGCAGGCATAGGCTCACAGCCAGGCAGGCATAGCGTGAGGCAGACAACCAGGCCCTGAAGCTGTGAGGCAGACCACCAGGCCCTGAAGCCGTTAGGCAGACAACCAGGCCCTGAAGCCGTGAGGCAGACAACCAGGCCCTGAAGCCGTGAGGCAGACAACCAGGCCCTGAAGCCGTGAGGCAGACAACCAGGCCCTGAAGCCGTGAGGCAGACAACCAGGCCCCGAAGCCGTGAGGCAGACAACCAGGCCCTGAAGCCGTGAGGCAGACAACCAGGCCCTGAAGCCGTGAGGCAGACAACCAGGCCCTGAAGCCGTGAGGCAGCCGTGAGGCCAAAATTCAATCCTCATAAGGTGTTCCTAGTTTCACAGCCCCAAGAGGCCGCATGCTCCAGGCTCCACTGTCCGGAGGACAGGAAACCACACTGAAGGAGGAAGTGGGTGTTCCCTTTTTATTTGCTCTATGGTTTCCTGTCCAGCCTTGAGGGCGGATCCATCTCTCTCTGGGGTGCTGTCATGGGTGATGGGAAAAAAAATGTTTTATGTACTGTAAATGTTTGCATAAACTGCATCTGTGTGAAGAACACCCTACACAACTTCTGAAAGGTAAGCAAGTTGGTCTCTGGTTATTTCTTGATTTGGTATACATGCTGGGTGATAGAATATTAGCTATTGACATTCCTAATCTATCTACTAATCGGCAGCCATCTGGGAGTATCACTTTCAAATATGGCTACTGATGCAGTAAAAGTAGGTATTTCTAAATAACCACAGTAATTTGCTTAAACTGATTACTAAATTAGAAACTAGAAAAAGCAAGTATTTCTCTCCACGGATTTTATGCCACAGTTAATAATCCTATTAGTATAAGAAATATAATCTCCTTGGCTCTGGATCTTAAAGGCGTTTTCCAAGATTTTTTTAACTGATGTTCGCCATGCATAGTGCTGTATATGGTACAGAGGCTGTGGTTGGATGTCGCAGCTCAGCCCCAATCACTTCATGAACGTGATGTCACATGGCCTAGGCAAAGCTGAGAGAAAGTTACGGCTCTACAGTTCTGATACTTTCTTAGAAAAGCCCTTTAATGATGTTTTCTGTTCTATTTAGTAACTTATCAGAGTATCCTCTCTCATGTGAAAGTGAGCGTAATCCAACTTTCCTGATCATAAGACTCATTTTTTAGAATATGAGCGATATGCTCGCATATATTCCTACACAGGTAAGTTATGGATTACATGATATGAGTAACTGCTTATAGCATAGAATAAGGAATTATCCAATATGGCTTTCTGAATAACTTAATATGTACTAACACTTGCACAGAATCTCCAATTAAACATGAGATGAGCTGCCTTTCCAAACGAGGAGCATATTGTCAATGTAACCCCTGTACCACTGGATGTGATTACGGGTTTGATAACAAAGCTTCAAAAGAGAGTTAACCACATCTAAGATGTAGTTCTATAAAGGCTCTGTATAATTTCTGTATTGTGATAAATGGCATAGCGGCATGTGCATGGCTCTCTGGTGAAGAATGGATGTGTAAAGCACCGTAACGTCACACATTCACCACTCATAATCCTCACAACATTCAAACTTATTCATTATGTTTAATATGCATGTACTCAACCTGTCCTTGACCTTGGAATTGTTATTTGAAATACAGTACACAATTATTCAGCCTGCCCTGAGTTTGGACTGTGTTCAGACTATGCTTTTTGACGGAGTCCTTGGTGCTACGCACCTGGTATCTGACCAATCAGCAGCCCACTACACAAGGACTATTCCAGGTGGTAGCGGCCCGGTTTGTTCACTTTGGTGAAGTCCAGATCTCTGTATAGGTGTTAAAGGGTGAATACCGGGGAACCACCAGGACAGCGCCTTTAGGTTTAGCCGCCCAAAGTCAAACTAGTAAGTTGGCACAGTGGGTCCACATCCACTGTCCATTACAGTAACAGGTTATATAACAATGCACAAATGGTTCTGTTAAAGAGTTCCTGCCTAGGAAGAGGCCTAAGTGTTCACGACAGCCCACAAGGCTTCTTCATACAGCTGATCACCAGGGTTGCTGGGGTTCGGACCCCTTCCAATCTCATATTAATGACCTATCTTGATGATAAACCATCAATATGAAAATCCCAGAAATCCCCGTTAATTAGCATTAATTAACATTAAGAAATGTATGTTTCTAATGGTTCAAGCACACAGAGCCATATAAGGAGGTCATTGAGGTACCTAGGTCCCTTACTACTATAAGCCTCTGTATTCAATATGGAGGCATACAGAAGTCTGATGGAAAAATAATAAACTCTTTTTTTTTATAATGAAATGTTAAAATCCAAAATATGCATCTCAGGATCTTGAGTCTGCTATACTTGCTCTGTGCCCCTTGGCATGAGCCTTTGGTGTGGCTACTCACATTATATTTTTTTCTTTATTGTTTTTTCATAACTTGCACTCCATAAATTGACTA
This sequence comes from Rhinella marina, assembly GCA_900303285.1. NCBI lineage: Eukaryota > Metazoa > Chordata > Amphibia > Anura > Bufonidae > Rhinella > Rhinella marina. Next base: position 16,664 of record ONZH01010801.1, on the reverse strand, counting down.
CAACTTGAAAAATATGTTAGATGTCAACAGATGTATTTGTGTGTACCTTTATAAAATCCACATAATGTTCAAGGTACTGTGTCACTTCATAATTAATCTGACTACTAGAGATGAGCGAATCATTCAAAACATTATTCGCCGAACATTCGCCGAACTTTTCCTAAAATTTGTATATTTGACGAATAGATTTGTTGCAATTGCGTACAAAATATACGTTATTAAGTGCTATTAGCGAACATTCGCTCACTAATAACAAACGTTCATTTACAAAATGTACGCAACTTCTTAGAAGACGTACGCATGAGCGTACAAATAGCTTGCGAATCTCAGCGTACTATTGTCTAAGCGATTACATAATACGCAGGCACGTACGAGGAGAGGCCGCGGCGTGCACTCCTCAGAGGCAGAGCGAATATTCGAGACATATATATGGTAAAGTGCAAATACATTATTATAGATATAATATAAACATTTTAAATATCACCTACCTAGCATGCTCACGGACACGTTTAAGTCTCTTTTCTTTTGACGCTTGTCATAGAATTGGAGCAGAGTCCCCAATTTGTAATCCACATAAGTAAAATTGTAATCCAAATGGGTAAAAAAAAAGCAGCAAAGGTTCCTTAAAAAACCCTCTTTCAAGGGGCTCCCCAAATAACCTAAAAAGGGGGAAAAAGGGATGAGGCGCACGAATGCGCAACTTAATTTCCTGAGTTGCCTCGTCATCCTCCCGAGTCTGCATCGCTGAATTGAATTCGTACGCAACAGCGTATAGAGTAACTACCAGGTAGGAGTCTGCATCGCTGAATTGAATTCGTACGCAACAGCGTATAGAGTAACTACCAGGGAAAAGTCTGCATCGCTGAATTGAATTTGTACGCAACAGCGTATAGAGTAACTAAATTATACGTAGAATAGCGTATAATTTATAGCACACACTACATAGCGAATGCGTACAAAAGCAAAGCGAATCACCTAATATTCAGATTTGCCTCGCAGCTGAAAAATCCCAAGATTCGATACGAATCTACGAAGTGGTGAATAGATTCGCTCATCTCTACTGACTACATTTATTATTTTGAGGATTTTTGTATTACTTTGTCAGCCTTCTAAAAATCATTTCTGTTGCATACAATATTGGTTGAATTTTCACAACTATCAGGAAATATTAACAAAAAAACCCCACTGACATTTACAGTAAACTTAGCAAATGTTGAACTAATTAAAGAGATTTTTGGGCTTCTAATATTGATGACATATCCTCAGGATAGGTCATCAATATCCAATCAAGGGGGTCCGACACCAAGTACCCCCACCAATCAACTGTTCCTTGCAGCCACCAGTTCTAGAACTACCATTCAAACTCCATTCAAAGTGTATTGGCAATGGTTACTGCAACTCAGCTACCAGTCATGCTACTAATGTTATCAAAGGAGTAACAGACCGCTGAATTCAGCAGGTCTATCACTACACTGTACTGTCCTCATAGAGGCCTGCATACCAGAGCTGACAGGTTCTCTTTAAAGCCTCTTTCATACAAGCTATATAGATTATGTCTGGTTCTGTTCAAGGAAAAACTGATGGTTTTTCATGCAAGTTTAATCAGTTTTGTGTGCAATTGTGTTCAGTGTTTCAGTTTTTTTCCACATGGATTAATTTAGTTTTTGATAAGTTTTTAATGTCTGTGAAGAACAACTGAAGGCTAACACTCAACATCTCTGAGCAAAAAATACATTGAACCTGTATGCTTTGCTGGAATGTGGCCGATCTCCACCAGTCACCATAGTTAATGGCCAAGCTTCAAACAATGCCAGAATTTCAATTAAAAAAGATCTAGCAGGGTAATGCCTGTCGGAACAGCCTGCTGGACCTCTAGCGCTAGTGAAAACTAGCCTAAGGGATTAATATTTAATGACTTGAGGTAAATTACACAGGTGCAAAATACTTATAGAACTACCACTCACACACCTAGCATTCATGAATTGGGTTTCTGCTTTGTTCCACATGGATAATCCTTTACAAGGTGCCAGTCACATAGTTATGTGTAATGCATCTTGCATACTAGTTGTCTATTGCACACACCCATACTATTAAATCAGGTGCACCTTCTAAGTGCACTTCACAAAGTTCTGGAAGCCAACTTTGGTTATAACATTTAAACCCATTTTTTTTTCTCTGCTGTGTACATGGTGAAGGGGAGTGGTTAGCAATCCCAGGTGCTATAAATTACATAGCTAAACTCTTATAGAGCTTGCTCTGACTTTGGGCTTGCTGTGTAAGTGGGCTGTGTATAAGTGGAGTTAAAAAACCGGAGTTCTGGTACTGAGTGTGAATTTGTGGGAGTGACTGCAAATAACTGTCTAGTTGATTGCAAAGGACTTTGTTTGTTTAGTGGTTGCATTTGGTTATAACATTTAAACCCATTTTTTTTTCTCTGCTGTGTACCTGGTGAGGGGAGTGGTTAGCAATCCCAGGTGCTATAAATTACATAGCTAAACTCTTATAGAGCTTGCTCTGACTTTGGGCTTGCTGTGTAAGTGGGCTGTGTATAAGTGGAGTTAAAAAACCGGAGTTCTGGTACTGAGTGTGAATTTGTGGGAGTGACTGCAAATAACTGTCTAGTTGATTGCAAAGGACTTTGTTTGTTTAGTGGTTGCATTTGGTTATAACATTTAAACCCATTTTTTTTTCTCTGCTGTGTACCTGGTGAGGGGAGTGGTTAGCAATCCCAGGTGCTATAAATTACATAGCTAAACTCTTATAGAGCTTGCTCTGACTTTGGGCTTGCTGTGTAAGTGGAGTTAAAAAACCGGAGTTTAAGACAAGGAGGAAAAAGTAAGGTGGGAGAGATTTTCCTTGTGTGTTAACTTGATTTGTAGTCCTCCAGCTACAGCAAACCCTAATCATATATTGACTGTTTTTCTGTACTGTACTGTATATCCCCATCTAGCAGGTGCTCCATGGACAATGCTACTAAGTGTGTGTCCTGTGCAATGTATGCATGCCTTGAAGAACCATTCGAGGGTGAATACATTTGCACTAGATGCAATCACGTTGCATATTTGGAAGCCCAGATCTTGGATCTAAATAAGCAGCTTGACATTCTTAGGGGCATTGAACACCTGGAGAGAGGCTTAGACCTCACAGTGCAGGCACTGGCTGGGGTCAGTGAAGAGGAGGAGGGAGGAGATGGGCAAGAGCAGGACTATCAGGTCAGCAGTTGGGTTAATGTAGTAAGGAGGGGTAGAGGGAAAAGTGCCAGGGAGGCTAGTCCTGAGCTGGAACACCCTAGTAAATATGCCTGTTTGGCTGATATTAGGGATGAAAGCCCAGGACCAGCGACACTGCAGCAGGTCGTTTCTCCTAGAAACCAGGAGGATGACCGCTGCAGGAAGGATGGGAAAAGGAGAGCAGCAAAGGCCAGACAGATGCTGGTGGTAGGGGACTCTATAATTAGGCGGACAGACAGGGTCATCTGTCGCCGAGACCGTGAATGCCGAACAGTGTGTTGTCTCCCGGGTGCTCGGGTTCGGCATATCGCGGATCGGATTGACAGATTGCTGGGTGGGGCTGGGGAAGACCCGGCGGTCATGGTACACATTGGCACCAATGACAAAGTCAGGGGGAGATGGAAGGTCCTTAAAAATGATTTTAGGGAACTAGGAGAGAAGCTCAAGTCCAGGACCTCCAAGGTAGTGTTTTCAGAAATACTACCAGTGCCACGAGCGTCACTAGAGAGACAACGGGAGATTAGGGAGTTAAATAAGTGGCTCAGAGGCTGGTGCAGGAAGGAAGGGTTTGGGTTCATGGAGAACTGGGCCGACTTCTCTGTCGGCTACAGACTCTACAGTAGGGACGGGCTGCACCTTAATGGGGAGGGTGCAACTGCCCTGGGGGAAAAAATGGTTAGACGGCTGGAGGAGCTTTTAAACTAGGATCTGGGGGGAGGGTGGGGGGTAATACTAATAAGGGGGTAGATAGTGTAGATAGAGAGTGGGTCATAGTCGGGGAGAGTGGGGGGTTAGTGGGGGTTGGGATTAGTGAGGAATGTAGGGAGAATATTGGGCAAAACATCAACCAAAGGAACCCAAAAACCCTGGATATTCACTTCACAGGTAATAGTAATTTAAAAAGGGGGGTAAAAAATATACATAGACCTCTTAAGTGTATGTACACTAATGCCAGAAGCCTGACTAATAAAATTGGTGAACTGGAATTAGTGATGTGTGAGGAGGACTATGACATAGTGGGAATAACTGAGACATGGCTGGATGATACCTATGACTGGGCAGTTAACGTACAGGGTTACAGTCTTTTTAGAAAGGATCGCCAAAACCGGAGAGGGGGAGGGGTCTGCCTTTATGTAAAGTCCTGTTTAAAGCCCACACTGCGGGAAGATATAAGGGAGGGACATGAAGATGTGGAGTCACTGTGGGTAGAAATAAATGGAGCCAAAAACAAAAATAAAATACTAATAGGAGTTTATTATAAACCCCCTAGTATACCAGAGCCCATAGAAAATCTACTTCTAAACGAAATAGACGAGGTGGCAAATCATAATGAGGTCGTTATTATGGGGGATTTCAACTACCCAGATATAGACTGGGAAACTGAAACCTGTATATCTCATAAAGGAAACAGGTTCTTGGAAATAACCAAAGACAATTACCTTTCCCAACTGGTTCAGGACCCGACTAGAGGGACGGCCATACTGGACTTAGTATTAACCAATAGACCTGACAGAACAACAGATGTGCAGGTCGGGGGACTCCTAGGAAATAGTGACCATAATATAATAACCTTCCAATTGTCATTTAAAAGAGCGATTCTTCAGGGAGGAACAAAAATACCTAACTTCAAAAAAGCTAAATTTAGCCAACTAAGAGAGGCCATAGGCCTAACTAACTGGGACAAAGTCCTCAAAAATAAAAATACAGCCACAAAATGAGATATTTTTAAAAGCATCCTAATATCTAATTGTGAGAGGTACATACCTTATGGAAATAAAAGGTTAAGGAACAAGAAAAAACCAATGTGGATAAACAGAACTGTAAAGAAAGCAATAAATGACAAACAGAAAGCATTTAAATCACTAAAACAGGAGGGGAGCGAGGAAGCATTGAAAAACTACAAGGAAAAAAATAGAATATGTAAAAGAAAAATAAAAACAGCCAAACTAGAGACCGAGAGATTAATCGCCAAAGAAAGTAAAACTAACCCTAAAATGTTCTTTAATTATATAAATGGTAAAAAGTATAAACCTGAAGGTGTCGGCCCCTTACAGAGTAATGAGGGGGAAGTTGCAGAGAGCGATGAGGAGAAAGCAAAGCTACTAAATATCTTTTTCTCCACTGTATTCACTGAGGAAAATAAACTGTCAGATGAAATGCAGAATATAAAAGTAAATTCCACATTAAAAGTGACCTGTCTGACCCATGAAGAAGTAGAGCTGCGTCTTAAAAAGATTAAAATAGACAAATCGCCAGGACCGGATGGCATACACCCCCGTATCCTAAGAGAATTAAGTAATGTCATCGCCAGACCCTTATTTCTGATATTTAAGGACTCTATACTGACAGGGAGTGTTCCACAGGATTGGCGCATAGCAAATGTGGTGCCAATATTCAAAAAGGGTCCAAAAACAGAGCCCGGGAACTATAGGCCGGTAAGTTTAACATCTGTCGTGGGTAAACTGTTTGAGGGTTTTCTAAGAGATGCTATCTTGGAGTACCTCAATGAAAATAAGCAAATTACTCCATATCAGCATGGCTTCATGAGGGATCGGTCATGTCAAACCAATTTAATCAGTTTCTATGAGGAGGTAAGTTCTAGACTAGACCGCAGCGAATCAATGGATGTCGTATATCTGGACTTCTCCAAAGCATTTGACACTGTACCACATAAAAGGTTAGTATATAAGATGAGAATGCTTGGCCTGGGAGAAAATGTCTGTATGTGGGTAAGTAACTGGCTCAGTGATAGAAAACAGAGGGTGGTTATTAATGGTACATACTCAGATTGGGTCACTGTAACTAGTGGGGTACCACAGGGGTCAGTATTGGGCCCTATTCTCTTCAATATATTTATTAATGATCTTGTAGAAGGCTTGCACAGTAAAATATCAATTTTTGCAGATGACACTAAACTGTGTAAAGTAATTAACACAGAAGAGGACAGTACACTGCTACAAATGGATCTGGATAGACTGGAGGCTTGAGCAGAGAAGTGGCAGATGAGGTTTAACACTGACAAATGTAAAGTTATGCATATGGGAAGGAATAATGCAAGTCACCAGTACATACTAAATGGTAAAATATTGGGTAACTCTGACATAGAAAAGGACCTAGGAATTTTAGTGAACAGAAATCTAAGCTGCAGAAACCAGTGTCAGACAGCTGCTGCCAAGGCCAATAAGATAATGGGCTGCATCAAAAGAGGAATAGATGCCCGTGATGAGAACATAGTCCTGCCACTTTACAAATCACTAGTCAGACCACACATGGAGTACTGTGTACAGTTCTGGGCTCCTGTGAACAAGGCAGACATAGCAGAGCTGGAGAGGGTTCAGAGGAGGGCAACTAAAGTAATAACTGGAATGGGTGGACTACAGTACCCAGAAAGATTATCAAAATTAGGCTTATTCACTTTAGAAAAAAGACGACTGAGGGAAGATCTAATAACTATGTATAAATATATCAGAGGTCAGTACAGAGATCTCTCCCACGATCTATTTATCCCCAGGACTGTGACTGTGACGAGGGGCCATCCTCTGCGTCTGGAGGAAAGAAGGTTTGTACACAAACATAGAAGAGGATTCTTTACGGTAAGAGCAGTGAGACTATGGAACTCTCTGCCTGAGGAGGTGGTGATGGTAAGTTCACTAAAAGAGTTCAAGAGGGGCCTGGATGTATTTTTGGAGGGTAATAATATTACAGGTTATAGTTACTAGAGAGGGGTCGTTGATCCAGGGAGTAATTCTGATTGCCTGATTGGAGTCGGGAAGGAATTTTTTTCCCTAAAGTGGGGAAAACTGGCTTCTACCTCACAGGGTTTTTTCTGCCTTCCTCTGGATCAACTTGTAGGAAAACAGGCCAAACTAGATGGACAGATGTCTTTTTTTGGCCTTATAAACTATGTTACTATGTTACTATGTAACTCTCCCCAACATTACAAGGTCAGACTACATCCTGCAAAACTGATAAATGTATAGGATCTTTTGGTCAACATATGCAGGCTCCCAACCGACACACTTGGTGTCTACCTCTTGCTTATCAATTTTGAAGATTCAGTTTTTTTTCTTGTATTGTTGATGAGAATTGGGTGTCAGTTCTTTGTGTGGTGTGGTTTGAAGGTGCTGAGCAGTCTTTCTGATATAATAGTATGAACAATGTAAATAATGCACAAAGCACACACATTATAACAATTATCCTACCTTGCCTGCCTTGAATAAGCACACTCCTTCCAGTACTTATTTACCACTCCATTCTTTTGAATGCTTGATGTTTTTGTTTGTACTTCAAACACACCAAAGGAGAATATTCTAGCAGCTTAATGTGCACTGCTATTGAATTACTGACTATTCAAATGAAATTTCCATTCAAGCACAGGTCCACATTTTAGACCCTACTCAGGAAGTGTCCACCTAGATAACTTTACTCGCTATCTTTGATTTCAGTTGAAAGGTTTTAACAATGACACTCTTGAAAGGAATAACACAAAAGATGTCAGAAAGACAGAATGGCAATTTGCCAATTCATCTATTTTGAAACAAACACAGACAAAAAGAGTTACATTACATGAGCAGAGGTTTCAATAAGGTCTCTGTGCCTCTGTCTGTTCCCAATTCATTTCAACACAGATTGGAGTTCTTTTAAGCATTTCAAACTTGTGCTTTGTAAGTGTGTGTGTGTGTGTGTGCACTGGTGTAGTGCATATCTGCATGACAGTCTGCATCTTAATACAGGTGCATCTCAATAAAATGGAACAACATTGAAAAATTTTTTTTTTCAGTAACTCGATTCAAAAAGTGAAACTCATATCTTATATAGATTCATTACACACAGAGTGATCTATTTCAAGTGTTTATTTCTTTTAATGTTGATGATAATGGCTTACAGCTAATGAAAACCTAAAAGTTAGTATTGAATATTATTTAAGACCAATAAAAAAATTATTTTTAATCCAGAAATGTTGGCCTAGTGAAAAGTTTGCATCGTATATGCACTCAATACTCGGTTGGGGCTCCTTTCGCATGAATTACTCAATCAATGAGCCGTGGCATGAAGGCAATCAGCCTGTGGTGTTGCTGGGTTGTTATGGAAGCCCAGGTTGCTTTGGTAGAGGACTTTAGCTTGTCTGCATTTTTGGGTTTTGGTTAGAGATGAGCAAATCGAAGCAGACGAAGTGGAATTCGTTAAGAATTTCATTGAAAATTCTATTTGCAACAAATGCAAATTTCCTGGCGATTCGTAGTAACAAATCTTTTTTTTTTTTCCTAAAATGGCCGCAAGCACCTGGCATGACATGGGGGAAGGATTTCTGGGACAAAGAAGTAAACACCCACAATGCGATCACATGCAGACATGTAGCCAATTAGCAGCCAGCCAGGTTCTGTGATGTCACAGTCCTATAAATAGTTCTGCAGCACTGGAAAGCGCCATTTGCTATTGATGTTAGACCAGAGACAGACGTCAGGAGAGATAGGGCAAGTGAAAGAAAAAGTAAAGAAAATAAATTAGGAGATCAGGGATAGATAATCTGAATTGCAGGGATAGGAGAGGGACGATTTCTAGACAGAAAATCAGGCAGTAAAATCGCTATTCTGGTACACTGTGCAGCAGTGAGTGGGCATAGGGGTTAGCCGGTTATACAGCACTGCACTCTGTTCTAAAGGCTGTTTTAAGGTGCTGTACTCAAAGAAGCACCACTACTCTCACTTTTTGCAGTGCAGTGAGAGGGGCAGAGCCTTGTTTGGGGTTTGGGGTAAAAAAAATAAATAATAAAAAAATAAATAATAAAAAAAAATAAATTAAAAAAAATATATCTTTTGGGTTGAGTTTGGGGAAAATCATATATAATCTGTGATTGGCAGCTTGTAAATGTGAAAGAAATAGTTGTGGCATTATTCTCCATACAAATAGACAAGCGCCATATAGTACTAAATTCTTCAGTGTAGTTGAATTGCCAAAAAAAAACAGTGAATCCGTGTTTGTGGGGTTTTTCTTTTAAATAACTATTTGCTGCGTTATTCGCCATCCAAACAGAAAAACGTGATATTGTGCTAACGTAGTCAGTGAAGTTGACTTTCCAAAAAAACAGTAAATCCGTGTTAGTGGGGTTGTTTTTTTAAATAACTATTTGCGGCGTTATTCGCCATCCAAACAGAAAAACGTGATATTGTGCTAACGTAGTCAGTGAAGTTGACTTGCCAAAAAAACTGTGAATCCGTGTTTGTGGATTTATTCATTTAAAATAAGTATTTGCGGCGTTATTTGCCATCCAAACAGAAAAGCATGATATTGTGCTAACGTAGTCAGCGAAGTTGAATTGCCCAAAAAACAGTGAATCTGTGTTTGTGGGGTTGGTAGTTTTAAATAACTATTTGCGTCATTATTCACCATCCAAACAGAAAAGCGTGATATTGTGCTAATGTAGTCAGTGAAGTTGAATTGCCAAAAAAACAGTGAATCAGTGTTGTGGGGATGTTAGTTTTAAATAACTATTTGCGGCGTTATTTGCCATCCAAACAGAAAAGTGTGATATTGTGCTAATGTAGTCAGTGAAGCTGACTTGCCAAAAAAAACAGTGAATCTGTGTTTGTGGGGTTGTTCTTTTAAATAACTATTTGCGGCGTTATTCGCCATCCAAACAGAAAAGCGTGATATTGTGCTAATGTAATCAGTGAAGCTGACTTGCCAAAAAACCAGTGAATCCGTGTTAGTGGGGTTGTTCTTTTAAATAACTATTTGCGGTGTTATTCGCCATCCAAACAAAAAAGTGTGATATTGTGCTAACGTAGTCAGTGAAGCTGACTTGCCAAAAAAAACAGTGAATCAGTGTTAGTGGGGTTGTTTTTTTAAATAACTATTTGCGGCGTTATTCGCCATCAAAAGAGAAAAGCGTGATATTGTGCTAACGTAGTCAGGGAAGTCGACTTGCCAAAAAAACTGTGAATCCGTGGTTGTGGGGTTGTTAAGTTTTAAATGACTATTTGCAGCGTTATTCGCCATCCAAACAGAAAAGCGTGATATTGTGCTAACGTAGTCGGTGAAGTCGACTTGCCAAAAAAACTGTGAATCCGTGTTTGTGGGGTTGTTAGTTTTAAATAACTATTTGCGGCGTTATTCGCCATCTAAACAGAAAAGCGTGATATTGTGCTAACATGGTCAGTGAAGCTGACTTGCCCAAAAAAGAGTAAAGATGTGGTTCTGGGCTTGTTCCTTTTACATCGATAGTTGCAGCGTCAGTCTGTATATAAACAAAGTGTATAGTGCTGTGCAGTAACCCATTGTACTGCAGTTCAGTAACCCATTGTTAACACACTGTGTAGGTGACGATATTTCTGAAAGAAATAGTTAAGCCGTTGTGCAAGGCATTGAGCAAAGTATAATTATGGGGGGGATTGTTCATTTTATTTTATTTAAAATTTTTTTATGAAACAGGATGTCAGACAGAGGGGTGACAGACCCTTCACAGGGGAGGGGCAGTGGCAAAAATTTTTCGTGAACAGGCACAGGTCTCAGCAGAGGAAGGGGACGTGGCATTATGGGTCACTCGGCGAGGCCGCAGCTACCGGTGTCATCTAGTGGTCGTTTGTTGACCACCAACCCAGATGTTCTTGAATGGTTGACTCGGTCATCCACTTCCTCCCAGATGACATCTGAAACCCCCAGCCAAGAGTCGGTGGGTTTGTCAGATACAACCCTTAGTTGGCATGGGTCAGGAGCAGCTCCAGCGCCCTCACCTGTCCTCAACCTGCCTCTGTCCTTTTCGGTCCCCTTATCCAGAGAAGTATTATATGCTATGGGCTCTGCGCCACTATACAGCGAGGACGTACTACTTGAGGACAGTCAGCAGTTACTGGGAAGCCAAGAGGTGGGGCAGAAATCCGCTCCTTCCAGTAGGCTGTCAAGTATTGATGAGGAGAGTGTAGTGGGAGGTGATGTTGAGAGCGGTCAATTTTTGTACACCGAGACAGTTGAGGAGGACATTAGTGACGTGCAAACTGTACAGATGATGTAGCCGATCGCACTTGGGATTCATCATTATCATCATCTGCAGACAAGACTGACAGCCTGCGCATCAGGCAGCGGTGCAGACAGCTAGTCGGTAGTGTGGCAGTTAGTCAGCGGAGTGGCAGCAGTGCGAGGTCTGGAGCCAAACGGGCACGGGGTAGACCATACTCTTCGCAGGTGCTTTCCGGGCATGAAAAGAGAGGCGCAGGGGCTCAGCCAGGCAGCGGAGGTACCACTCAGTCAGTGTGGAGTGTTGGTGGCAAAATCGCTTACTCGGCGGTGTGGAAGTTTTTTGTTAAGACGCCTGAGGAGGTGAACATGGCTATATGTATAATCTGTGGTCAGAAAGTAAAGGGTGGCAAGAGTGCTAATGTTGGCACCATGGCCCTGCGCCAACATATGCAGCGTTACCACAAAGTGGCCTGGGAGAACCGTGGCTCAGATGTGGTGGTCCAGTCGGCAGCAGCAACAGCAGCATCACCCAGTGGCACACAGCCCATTTCAGGCAGTCAAGGCTCCAGCACCTCTGCCAAAGGGAGCTGTCTGTCATTATCTACCGCTCCAGATGCTACTGCTCCTCCTCCTCTTATTTCTCGCCACTCATTATGGCAGCAGTCGTTCACCGAGGCGATTGCAAAGAGACACCGTGCTCCTGTCCAAGTTGCTCGTGCTGCAGTCCCTCCCTTTTCAACTGGTGGACTCTGCACCGTTCAGAGAACTGATGGCTTTATGCCAAGCTGAGGTGGAGAGTCCCAAGCCGTAATTTCTTTGCCAAAAAGTCAGTACCAGCCCTGCACAAATATGTAGAAGAGAAAGTGGTCCAGTCCTTGAGCCTGTCGGTATGTGCCAAAGTGCACGGCAGCGCCGCTGTGTGGAGTTGTGACTACGGTCAGGGACAGTACATGTCCTTTACGGCCCACTGGGTCAATGTGCTTCCTGCCCAGCCACACGAGCAACTTGAACAGGTGACACCACTTTCTCCTCCTCGTTGTCAAATCCACTGCAGGGCCAAGTCATAGTTCTCCTCCAGCGTACCACATGTGCAGGGCACGGCGGTGTCATGCAGTTCTACACCTGGTTTGCCTGGACGAACGAAGTGACACAGGGGAGGAACTGCTCCGTGTCATGAAAGAAGAAATTGATTGCTGGCTTTCTCCGCGACAACTAAAAATCGGAACCATGGTGACAGATAATGGAAAGAACATGGTATCCACACTGTGCCAAAGAGGGCTGAGCCATGTGACCTGCATGGCGCACGTATTTAATCTGGTTGTCAAACGGTTCCTCAAGTCTTATACCCAACTGCAAAACATTCTAAAAATGGCCAGGAAACTTTGCATGCACTTCAGCCATTCCTACACCGCCAAGCACGCCCTCCTTGAGCTGCAGCGGCAGAATGGCGTCCCCCAACATAGGCTGATATGTGACGTTTCCACCCGTTGGAATTGTACCCTCCATATGTTGGACCGATTGTACGAACACAGAAAGGTCATAAATGATTTCTTAATGATCCAAGCGGACAGGAGTACTCCCCTGTGTAATTTTGATGTCAGCCAGTGGCAGCTCATGCGTGACACCTGCCGCTTGCTCAGGCCCTTTGAAGAGGCCACGTTATTTGTCAGTCGCCAGGACTACGGTATGAACAACGTCATTCCACTGCTTCATGTCCTGGAACAGATGCTGCAAAATCTTTCTGGTCCGGGGACTGGAGACTCGGAGACTGCATCTCATGGCCACATGAGTCCGGTGGGGGCTGAACTGGAGGAGGAGGAGGAGGACATTGGAGCACAAGCATTTAGTGGTTTTTCTAACCAGGTGACAGAAGAGGAGGAGCAGGAGCAGCCAGAGGAGGTAGAGGGAGATGAGGAAGATGAGGCAGATGACCCAGAGACACCGGGGCAGTATACAGCGGAGTTGGAGGTAGGGAGTCCCTCTGAGTCACTTGCGCAAATGGCCCGATGCATGCTCACTTGCTTAGGTAGTGACAGCGGAATAGTCACCATCCGGCAGAGGGATGACTTCTGGCTCTCCACCCTCTTGGACCCTCACTACCGGTCTAAAATGGGGGCCTTTTTTTCACCTGCTGAGAGGGAGGACAAACTGAAGTACTATAGAGACATCCTATGTAGTCAGTTGGCTGCTGCCTATCTGCGTAGTCGTCCATCCTCTCGCAGGTCTGACCCGGGGGCCCCTCAGCACTCATGTACCACTGCCATAGCTGCTGAGGGGGGGGGGGGTTGGTGGGTAAGAGCAGTACCAGCTTCATCAGCAGCAACTTGAGTATGGAGTCGCTGATGAGCAGCTTTCTTCACCCGCCAAGTGCGGAAAGTACTCAACAGCAGCAGCAGCAGGTAGACCAGGAGCAGACCCTGAAGTAGCAGGTGGTGGCCTACTTGGTCTGCACCCTGCCACCCCACATTGAAGATCCTCTGGACTACTGGGCAGCCAAACTGGATTTGTGGCTGCAACTGGCCGAGTTTGCACTGGAGAAGCTGTCCTGCCCGGCTAGTAGTGTGGCATCAGAGCGGGTGTTCAGTGCGGTGGGGGCCATAGTTACCCCAAGGAGAACTCACCTGTCCTTCCAAAATGTGGAAAGACTCACCTTTGTCAAGATGAATCAGGTGTGGATCAGCCAGGATTTCCACCCACCAACGCCTGATGCATCAGATTAGATCAGCCATGATGCGTCACCCAAACCTTGACAAATGAGACTGTATTCTTCAGGCAACCTGCCTCAGCCACTCTTATGCTGCTGCCACCCGCCTGATGCCACACATCTACCAGCTGCTCCTTCTACCACCCAGCATCTTTACCAGTGACTGTTATTGCCACCCACCTCTCCACTCTGTCATTGACCCAATATGTAGCCTTCTGATGCTGCTGCCATCTCATCAGGTCTCCTCATGCTGCTACTGCTGTCACCTCCAGGCTATGTCACTATGCCACTCTGTGGCCTGATGCTGCTGCCACCTCCACACGCTGTGTCCTAGCTGCCGCTACATCCAAATTATGTAATTGTGCCACTCTGTGGCCTACTCATGCTGCTGTCGCCTCCACACGCTGTGTCCTATCTGCTGCTACCTCCAAATGATGTAATTGTGCCACTCAGTGGCCTACTCATGCTGCTGCTGCCGCCTCCGCACGATGTGTCCTAGCTGCCGCTACCTACAAATTATGTAATTGTGCCGCTCTACGGTATGCTGCTGCTGCCTCCACACGCTGTGTTCTAGCTGCCAATAGGTCAAAAATAATGTAATTGTGCCACTCTGTGGCCTACTCATGCTGCTGCCACTTCCAGGGTCTGTCATTCTGCCACTCTGTGGACTACTCATGCTGCTTCCACTTCCAGGGTCTCTCTTTGTGCCACTCTTTGGCCTACTCATGCTGCTGCCACTTCCAGAGTCTGTCATTGTGCCACTCTGTCGCCTTTCCCATGGCATCGCTGAGTGTCCCGGGGGCAGTAATCGTTTTACGTTTTCTGTGTACTTGAGCTTTGAATAATGGAATAGGACTAAAGAACGTACCAAAAATTTACAGCTTTATAGCTGGCGCTAACATTGACCTGTAAGGCTGAGTTCAGACTTGAGTTGTTTGGTGAGTTTTGGCCCCTTAACTGCCCAAATACATAAAAGTGTGCAGCGATTCTAAGAAGCCTGTTATGTGCGTGTCATACTGGCTCACAGTATTCTTTCACTACCACAGTAGAACACCGAGTGTACTCAAGCGCAATGCTGGCATTCACTGTAATGTTGATTTGTACGCTAATGCTACGCATTGTAATGCGTACAAATTTGTATTCTAATGCGTACGCATTGTGCGCAAATGCGTACAAATTCAGTTAATTAGCATACTTTTACAAACGAAAGGAGTAAAAGAGGCGAAGTCACGATTCTGACCTTTTTCTATTAACCAGACACCCTCCCCTCTTCCGAGCGGGGGGTGCCTGGTTTAGTCCCATTTACTAACAATATGCTCGGTTGCTCGGCCAGAGCACCCGAGCATACGAGCACAGAAGTTTTTTAACGCGATTTGCAACTAATTTATTCGGATGGAAGCAAATCTTTTCGGAAAATTCGGCGAACCAGCCGAATCGAATTTTTGAAAAGTTCGCTCATCTCTAGTTTTGGTGCATCTCATCTTCTTCATGACAATATCCCATAGGAAGAGATGAGCGAGCACTAAAATGCTCGGGTGCTCGTTATTCGAGTCGAACTTTTCCCGATGCTCGGGTACTCGTTTCGAATAACAAACCCCATTGAAGTCAATGGGAGACTCAAGCATTTTTTTCCGGGGGACCGGGGCTCTGCCTAGGGAAGGCTGGGTGAAAACCTGGAAACCTCAGAAAATGATGGAAACACCATGGAAATGGACAGGAAACAGCAGGGGCAGCATGTAGGGATGCCTCTGAGGCTCCCTAATTGCACCATTTTTTCTAAATCTGGCCAATAGTCTGGGGATGACCCCAAGGCAATTTTCAGGGACACGGTAATGGCGAACCTCTTAAAAATGCTGCCTGACAACCTGGCGGTGAACCCCTGATTGTCTGTCTTTCAATAAGATTGCAGTGTAAAGCATGGTGGTGAGCCTCAGTAATAAAATTGCAGTGTAAAGCATGGTGGTGAGCCTCAGTATGACTTTTTAGATGGAGATTGCATGTGGTCACGTACTCCCTGGAACCCCATAGTCACCCCTTCTCTGATGTGCTACCCCAGAACATTCTCTGCCCCAATTCGCAAGACCTTTTGCAGTCTCTGTGCGCTGACAGTGGGGATTTACCAGTGTTGTCTGAGGAGGTGGTGGACAATGGCGAGACACAGGTGTCGGGGGGTGAGGTAGTTGAAAGTGAAGCAAGTTACAGTGGGGACTCCTTGGGGGGACTTTCTCATGATGGGACAGATTCAACTTGGGTGGATCAGGCACAGGAACAGATCATTTTTTTTTTTTTGTGTTTATTTAACTTTTATTTAGCACAAATAACCACAGAGATATTTATTCGTTCTCTTCGCTGCGCAGTCTGGCGTTGGGGTTCGTCACTTTGATGGCGAGCTGTGCCGCTCTCTCCACAATGGTCTTTCGGTTCTTTGAGGAGACGTTGTGGGCGATTTCTGCACAGAAGGACTTGTTGCTCATCAACAGAACCTCGAGCTCCTTGACATTGTGGACCAGGAATTTGCGGAACCCTTTGGGCAGCATGTGTTTGGTCTTCTTGTTGCTACCGTACCCAATGTTGGGCAATATAGATACGCAGGTGATATTATTTTTCACACCTATCCCAAAAAAAAAATTTACGCAGTTTGCGCAAATAAAACTGGAAACTGGAACTGGAGAGAGGGCCTGTAGGTGGACCTCCGGAAAAATTGTTTGGAGAGAGGGCCTGTAGGTGGACCTCCGGAAAAATTGTTTGGAGAGAGGGCCTGTAGGTGGACCTCC
>ONZH01010800.1:0-30611 GCA_900303285.1 Rhinella marina | reverse complement strand
TGGGGGCATTTTTACTGGCACTGGGGGGCATTTTTACTGGCATGGGGCCACTGGGGCATTTTTATTGGCACTGGGGGGCATTTTTTCTGGCACATGGGGGCACTGGGGGCATTTCTTACTGGCACATGGGGGCACTGGGGGCAATTTCTTACTGGCACATAATTTGGGGGGCATCTATGGGTGGGGAGCACTTCTTACTGGCACATTATTGGGGTGAAATTTTGGGGGCACTTCTTACTGGCACGTTGGAAGCATTATTACTTCTGGGGCACAGTGGGTACATTAGTACTGTTGGGGGCACTATTACTAACAAGTGCACTCTGGCAGAGAATTATTAGTTGGGACTTTGGGAGCACTATTACTGTGGGGGGCACCTGGCACAGTATCAGCGCAGTTATTTCTGGGGGACGTTATGTTTACACTATTACGGGACACTATTTGCTGGGCGGGCGCAGTTATTTTAGGACACTGTGTGCCAATAATTATTGAAGGGCACTATCTGTGTGGTACTAGTGGCACAGTACTGGGGGTGGTAGGATGATTTGTCCATAAGATGGGAGGATGATGGAAAAGTAGTAAACTAAGATTTTTTTTTTCTGTCAAACTGCAGAGATGAGAAATGGGGTCTGGTCTGAAAGGAGAAGATGAGGAAAGAAAAGATCTATATTAGAGGAGACATCACTGAATGTAAGAGGTATGGGGTGCTGTATTATACTGGATGTAAGAGGTATGAGGCGCTGTATTATACTGGATGTAAGAGGTATGGGGCGCTGTATTATACTGGATGTAAGAGGTATGGGGTGCTCTATTATACTGGATATAAGAGGTATGGGGCTCTGTATTATACTGGATGTAAGAGGTATGGGGAGCTGTATTATTCTGGATGTAAGAGGTATGAGGCGCTGTATTATACTGGATGTAAGAGGTATGGAGCGCTGTATTATACCTGGATGTACGAGGTATGAGGCGCTGTATTATACTGGATGTAAGAGGTAAGGTATGGGCGCTGTATTATACTGGATGTAAGAGGTTATGGGGCGCTGTATTATACTGGATGTAAGTGGTATGAGGTATGCTGTATGGCTGTATTATACTGGATGTAAGAGGTATGGGGCGCTGTATTATACTGGATGTAAGAGGTATGGGGCGCTGTATTATACTGGATGTAAGAGGTATGGGGCGCTGTATTATACTGGATGTAAGAGGTATGAGGCGATGTATTATACTGGATGTAGAGGTATGGGGCTGTATTATACTGGATGTAAGAGGTATGGAGGCGCTGTATTATACTGGATGTAAGAGGTATGGGGCGCTGTATTATACTGGATGTAAGAGGTATGAGGGCGCTGTATTATACTGGATGTAAGAGGTATGGGGCGCTGTATTATACTGGATGTACGAGTATGGGGCGCTGTATTATACTGGATGTAAGAGGGTATGGGGCGCTGTATTATACTGGATGTAAGAGGTATGGGGGCGCTTATTATACTGGATGTAAGAGGTATGGGGCGCTGTATTATAACTGGATGTAAGAGGTATGAGGCGCTGTATTATACTGGATGTTAGAGGTATGGCGGCGCTGTATTATACTGGATGTAAGAGGTATGGGCGCTGTATTATACTGGATGTAAGAGGTATGGGGCGCTGTATTATTATACTGGATGTAAGAGGTATGAGGCGCTGTATTATACTGGATGTAAGAGGTATGAGGCGCTGTATTATACTGGATGTAAGAGGTATGAGGCGCTGTATTATACTGGATGTAAGAGGTATGGGGCGCTGTATTTATACTGGATGTAAGAGGTATGGGGCGCTGTATTATACTGGATGTACGAGGTATGGGGCGCTGTATTATACTGGATGTAAGAGGTATGGGCGCTGTATTATACTGGATGTAAGAGGTATGAGGCGCTGTATTATACTGGATGTAAGAGGTATGAGGCGCTGTATTATACTGGATGTAAGAGGTATGAGGCGCTGTATTATACTGGATGTAAGAGGTATGGGGCGCTGTATTATACTGGATGTAAGAGGTATGGGGTGCTGTATTATACTGGATGTAAGAGGTATGAGGTGCTGTATTATACTGGATGTAAGAGGTATGGGGCGCTGTATTATACTGGGATGTACGAGATATGGGGCGCTGTATTATACTGGATGTAAGAGTTATGGGGCGCTGTATTATACTGGATGTAAGAGGTATGGGGCGCTGTATTAGGCTACATTCACACGAACATTGTGTTTTGTGGTCTGCAAATTGCGGATCCGCAAAAAATGGATGATGTTCCGTATGGCATCCGTTTTTTTTGCAGATCCACTGTAACAATGCCTATCCTTGTCCGGCAAAATATGCAGATCGGAGGCCGCAAAAAACAACTGTGGTGTGAATGTAGCCTTACCCTGTATGTTCTGTAGTGATATATGTAATGTTAGGAAGGAAAAGGTTAGTTTACACAGGGTGATGTGCGCCCGACAGACTGGATCTTTTGTACAAACCAAAAGATCCAATCAGCCGATGAACGAGCGTTTTACTCGTTCGTCGGCTGATTAGGGCCACTTTTACACGGGCCGATTATCGGCACTACCGTTCCTAGGAGCGCTTTTTTGGCCGATAATCGGCCCGTGTAAAAGGACCTTTACACATCAATCTGTGTAATAGGGCCACTGATGAACTGAAAGACTTTTGACATTTCACAGAGTCATATCAAAAGTTTTGATCAGTCCGGGTCTGAGTTCTAGACCCGTACCCTATCAGGAGATATAGCTTTTCCATCTCTCTCTGCAGGGGGCGGTTTATTTACCTTGTTTGGTGTGGTTTACGTTTATTAAATTATTATATTTTAATAATTTTTAGGGCCTCTAAAAGGGTTGGCTGTGACTTTAAAAAGTCGAGGCATGTGGGCCTCTTTGATTTCAAAATGCCAGGGTTGAATTTCAGTCCTAGTCCGGCCCTGCTTCCTGGAGTGTGGGTTTTAGACAGGACTTTACATAAAAGCAGACCCCTTCCCCTCTCTGGTTTTGACAATCCTTTCTAAACAGACTGTAACCCTGTACGTTAATTGCCCAGTCATAGCTATCATACAGCCGTGTCTCAGTTATTTCCACTATGTCATAGTCCTCCATATACATCACTACTTCCAATTCACCAGTTATATTAGTCAGGCTTCTGGCATTAGTGTACAGTACATACAATTAAGAGGTTTATTTATACTTTTTACCCTACACCTTTACTTTTGAACTGTTCTAGTCCCTCCTTCCATTCCTCCCCCAGTTCCATTACCTCGTCCCAGGTCTCTATCTGCACTATCTTCCCCTCTTATGTAATTTCCCTCCCCCCCCAGTCCCTTGTTTAAACACTCCTCAAAGCTTCTAGCCATATTCTCCCCCAAAACAGTTGCCTCTTACCCATTGAGGTGCAGCCCATCCCTACAATAGAGCATGTAGCCGACAGAGAAGTCGGCCCAGTTCCCCAGGAACCCAAACCCCTCCTTCCTACACCAGTTCTTGAGCCACTTGTTAACCTCCCCAATCTCCCGCTGCCTTTCTTGTGTGGCTCGTGGTACAGGTAGTATTTCGGAAAACACTGCCTTTGAGGTCCTTGCCCTAAGCTTATGACCTAAATCCATAAAATCATTTTTAAGGAAGCTCCACCTACCTCTAACTTTGTCATTGTATCCGATATGGACCATAACTGCTGGATCTTCTCCAGCCCCTCCCAGTAATTTGTTAACCTGATCTGTGACGTGTTGAACTTGAGCGCCAGGAAGACAACACACCATTCGACGATCCTGGTCTTTGTGACAGATTGCCCTCTCTGTACCCCTAATAATTGAGTCTCCCACTACAAGCACCTGTCTGGCCTGCCTTGCTCTCCTGGCCCCCTGCTTACTGAAGCGGACATTTCCCCGACTGGCAGAGGAAGTGCCTGGCTGCAGCAGTGCTCTCCCTGAACTGACATCCTCCTCATCTGCCAAACTTGCAAACTTGTTGGGGTGTGTCAGATCAGGGATAGCCTCCATGGTACTTTTCCCTCTACCCCGCTTTCTAACTTTTACCCAGGTATCTACCTCACTTTCCTGAGCCTCCTCACCACCACCCTCCCTCATACCTACCTCATAGAGTGCTTGCCAAATTGTCAGCGCTTCTCAGTTTTGTAAATTGCCTGGTTAGATATACAATGTGCGATTCCAAATGGGCAATTTGCTCACATTTTGAACAAAGATATGCACCCTCAATGGCTGTTCCAGGACTGCATATATTAGGCAAGATGTGCACTGGACTGGGGATTATGCAAGAAAAGAGAAAAAATACAATACAGTGATAAGAAACACACACTTGGAATAAAACATGTGAATGCTCACAAACTCGCGTTGTTTGTCTGCTTGTATAAGTGCAGCTCTCAAACCAGAGTGCTTTTTTCCTCTGGATTCAAAGGACTGAGCTGCCTTCAAGCAGGGGCGTAGCAATAGGGGAAGCAGCTGCTTTGGGGCCCAGACCCACAAGGGGCCCCCTCAGGAGGGAGACTAAAAGATTTTATTGTCAGGCCCCCCTCAACAGTATTATACAATGACATTATATACAATGACACTATAGAAAGCGGATGGAGCGGCTGTCAGGCCTTGTCTGGGAGAGCTCAATCTTGACTAGCCACCAGAGTGAGAGTTGCATGTGAGTTCGGGGTTGCGAGGAAGTTTCTGGGGGGGGCCCCATTCAAAAATTTGCTGTGGGGCCCAGTTAGTTGTAATTACGCCACTGCCTTCAAGACTGGCTATTTAACTTCTCCTAATTAGATAGCCACACCCTAATTACTCACCTCTGCACCACCCTGGAGAAGAAAGAGGGAAAAAAGTGTAATCACAGTTAAGTGTTCTGTTTTTGGGGGCTGTGGGACTTTTTCTACATATATGTTCTGATTGGCCTTTTTGGGTTAGTTAGGTTTAGGGGTATATTTAGAGTAAAGGTTGTTTTGGTGGTGAACATTAGTTCTTAGAATGTTTTAGGAGTGGGGCTAGATTCTACATTCTAAATGCAACCAGAAAATCTCCCTCCAGTTTCCTGCTCCTATACTGTAACTCTGGAAGATAGGCGAGAAATTTAACCCCTTCCTGACATCTGACATACATTTATAGAAGAGGACAGCTCTTTAAAGATGGTGCCCACTCAGGAGTTGAGTGGGCAGCATAGTTGTCAGGTGCCTGCTGTTTTACACATTAGACACTTGGTCATGTAATCTGTGATTAGCGATAATGACATATCAAAGGGTTTGTTAAGACAGCACTACTCACTGTGTCTTCACAGAATGTCCTCTTAGCGGCGGTGCCAACAGTGTTGGGCCCCAGTGTGTTGGGCCCCAGTATACAGATGAGAGGAGAAGATACTGTAGCACTCGATGTCCTTAATGCCAGTTATTTTTATTCACCGAAAAAGCGACATTTCGACTCACACGAGTCTTTATCAAGCAATAGACTATTGCTTGATAAAGGCTCGTGTGAGTCGAAACGTCGCTTTTTTGGTTAATAAAAATAACTGGCATTAGGGACATCGAGTGCTACAGTATCTTCTCCTCTCATCTGTATAGCGATAATGACAGTCATTTTAACCCCTCCGATGCTGTGGTCAATTGTGGTTATTATTGGGGAACGTAGTGACCAAATGGGTCTCCAGCTATGAGATTACAGGAGACCTTTGGTTCCTATGGCAGCCTTAGGCCTTCTGAAGGCTCTGAGGACTATCATAGCTATTATTGATAGGAATTAAGTGATTCTTCTATAGATTGCAATCACTGTAAATCATTGTCTATGGGAGAAGCAATCAGACAATTACATATTAAACTCTCTTAGAAAGACTAAAAATATATTAAAGATATAAAAGGTATAAACATTCAAATTACTCCTTTTTCCCCAAATGAAATTCAATAATAAAAAAAGAAAAGATAATTAGTATCTTTGTACCAAGCGTCCGAATTATTAAAATATAAAAGCGTTTATCCCGTAAGGTAAATGTCATAATGGAAAAAAAATCAAAATGGAGATTTGCTGTTTTTTTGGTTACTTCACCCCCCCACCAAAAAAAAATGTAATAAAAATGATGAAAAAAAAAATCATACACATCACAAAATGGTATCATTGACAAATACAGATCATCCAGCAAAAAAATAGCTTTTACACAGCTCCAGAGATATAAATATGTAAAGCTGTAGGGTCAGACTATGGCAATGCAAAATAAAAAAAAATATTTTTTTCATTCTTTTTATTTTTTAAAAAGTATTAAAACACAAGAAAAACTATAAAATTTTGGTATCGCTACAATCATACTGACCCGCAGAATGAAAATATCCATAGCGAATGCAGTAAAAATCTAATATGTCTGTGTGGCAAACGCTGAAGATACAAGACATGGAGGAAATACTTAGTCATGGCAGTTTAGCCCACCCCTGCCCCTCACACATGCTACAGTTTGGAGCTAGGTGCAGATTGTAGTGACACCTGCTACTTCCTTGATTTGCATAATCTTACAGCTTGACCTTCTTGGTGTTGCAATTTCAATGCTGAGTGATTGATGATAAGACACACCCCAGATTTTAGAGTAGGAAAATAAGAAAAAAATATTTTTCATCACACCTCATATCAGACCCCCATAAATTTCAGGACATCACATCAGACCCCCATATCAGCCCTCCATGTCAGAACCATGTCAGACCCCCATCAGACCTCAGATAAGCCCATCAGCCCCCATATCAGCCCACTGTGCCCCCATCAGACCTCAGATCAGCCCACTGTGCCCCCATCAGACCTCAGATCAGCCCATCAGCCCCCATATTAGACGACTGTGCCCCCAACAGATCTCAGATCAGCCCACCCAGCCCCATAAGGATAAAATTTTAAAAACTCTCTCACCTCTACTGCGCTGCAGCTCTGCTCCGGATCCAGCGCTCCTCTGTCTTCTCCTGCCAGCACTGCACTGTCACCTGACTGCGTGCAGCATCAGGTCATAGTGTGCGCACTACGTCCTGACGCTGTACGCGGTCAGGACAGTGCAGAGCCGGCCCGGAGAAGACAGAGGAGTGCCGGACCCGGAGCGGCACAGGAGAGGTGAGAGAGTTTTTTATTTTATCCTTATGTGGCTGGGTGGGCTGATCTGAGGTCTGATGGGGGTCCTGACACCTAATATATACTAGTGAGCGCTTCCATAATGGAAGCGCTCACTTGTATTCGCTTTATAAGACGCACAGCAATTTCCCCCCTACTTTTGGGGGGAAAAAGTGCGTCTTATAAAGCGAAAAATACGGTTTTATATATATATATATATATATATATATATATATATATACAGACCAAAAGTTTGGACACACCTTCTCATTCTTCTCAGAGTTTTCTGTATTTTCATGACTATGAAAATTGTAGATTCACACTGAAGGCATCAAAACTATGAATTAACACATGTGGTATTATATACTTAACAAAAAAGTGTGAAACAACTGAAAATATGTCTTATATTCTAGGTTCTTCAAAGTAGCCACCTTTGTGCTTTGATTACTGCTTTGCACACACTTGGCATTCTCTTGATGAGCTTCAACAGGTAGTCACCTGAAATGGTATTCCAACAGTCTTGAAGGAGTTCCCAGAGATGCTTAGCACTTGTTGGCCCTTTTGCCTTCACTCTGCGGCCCAGCTCACTCCAAACCATCTCGATTGAGTTCAGGTCTGGTGACTGTGGACTCCAGGTCATCTGGAGTAGCACCCCATCACTCTCCTTCTTGGTTAAATAGCCCTTACACAGCCTGGAGGTGTGTTGGGGTCATTGTCCTGTTGATAAATAAATGATGGTCCAACTAAATGCAAACCGGATGGAATAGCATGCCGCTGCAAGATGCTGTGGTAGCCATGCTGGTTCAGTATGCCTTCAATTTTGAATAAATCCCCAACAGTGTCACCAGCAAAGCACCCCCACATCATCACACCTCCTCCTCCATGCTTCACGGTGGGAACCAGGCATGTAGAGTCCATCCGTTCACCTTTTCTACGTCGCACAAAGACATGGTGGTTGGAACCAAAGATCTCAAATTTGGACTCATCAGACCAAAGCACAGATTTCGACTGGTCTAATGTCCATTCCTTGTGTTCTTTAGCCCTAATAAGTCTCTTCTGCTTGTTGCCTGTACTTAGCAGTGGTTTCCTAGCAGCTATTTTACCATGAAGGCCTGCTGCACACAGTCTCCTCTTAACAGTTGTAGAGATGTGTCTGCTGCTAGAACTCTGCGATTTCTGAGGCTGGTGACTCGGATTAACTTATCCTCCGCAGCAGAGGTGACTCTTGGTCTTCTTTCCTGGGGCGGTCCTCATGTGAGCCAGTTTCTTTGTAGCGCTTGATGGTTTTTGCGACTGCACTTGAGGACACTTTCAAAGTTTTCCCAATTTTTCAGACTGACTGACCATCATTTCTTAAAGTAATGATGGCCACTCGTTTTTCTTTACTTAGCTGCTTTTTTCTTGCCATAATACAAATTCTAACAGTCTATTCAGTAGGACTGTCATTTGTGTATCCACCTGACCTCTGCCCAACACAACTCATGGTCCCAACCCCATTTATAAGGCAAGAAATCTCACTTATTAAACCTGACAGGGCACACCTGTGAAGTGAAAACCATTTCAGGTGACTACCTCTTGAAGCTCATCAAGAGAATGCCAAGAGTGTGCAAAGCAGTAATCAAAGCAAAAGGTGGCTACTTTGAAGAACCTAGAATATAAGACATATTTTCAGCTGTTTCACACTTTTTTGTTAAGTATATAATTCCACATGTGTTAATTCATAGTTTTGATGCCTTCAGTGTGAATCTACAATTTTCATAGTCATGAAAATACAGAAAACTCTTTGAATGAGAAGGTGTGTCCAAACTTTTGGTCTGTACTGTATATATAATGTATTTGGGTTAATGTTGTAAGATTGCCTCACAAAGGAATTGCTTCCCTTACCTGCTGCCTTATACCTTATACCAACTTTTCTTCCATTTGATCAAACTTGGCTTTTTGATGAATGTCTTTTTTCAATCATACCGTTATGTTCTACTTTTTTCAATTTACCTCTTTCTTTACATTTGTTTACATTATGTTTTTATGATATCAGTACAACCCTCTCAACCTGTACAGCCTGTCCTTTAAAGTGTGTGTAACGGGGAGCCGGCGGCGCGGTTCCCCTGTGTTGCGCCGCCGGCCTCCCATCAGGCCTATGGAGCGAGGACGCAGGGAGCGTCCTCGTCTCCATGGCAACGTTACTCAGGGAGGACGCGGCGCGTTGCTGCCTGCGTCCGGCGTCCTCCCGCCCCCTGGACACGAGCAGGCGGGGGCATCTGAGCACTGGCTTGGGGAACCAGCGCTCAGACTTTGTATTTATATTTATATTATTTATATATGTCTGGAGTTGTGTAAGGGTCACGTGCCGCTGACCACGCCATGTGACCGATTTTGAGCGCTGGTGCTTCTGCCAGCGCTCATTATGTAAATTTGGTCACGTGACACTGGCCATGTCACATGACCTTTGTGGAGCCTTATTTAAACTGGCAACCTGCTGGTCACAGGTTGCCTGTAAATAGTCTTACTATTAGCAGTGCTGTGCGTTTGACACTTGTAATTTGACTTGTGTATTTTGGATCTTTGGCTACGGACTTCTGACTTCGCTTTTGCTCTCTCCTTTGGTTTTTGACGTGACTTCTTGGTACGACTTTGGCTTGCTGACTATTCTATTATTGTGTTTGTTCTGTCTGTGTTTGTCTTTCCCCGTGTTCCCCTTCCCTGCCCTGTGCACTTATACAGTATAGGGACCGCCGCCAAGTTACGGTTTTGTCGCTAAGGGCATCTACTGTAAGTAGGCAGAGAAAGTGGTGGGGTTCAGACAGGGCGCACTATCCCTTGTTCCCCTGTCGTAACAGTGTGACTCCGCCTGAATGCGATGATAGGTTTTTGTTGGGTAATATCCCTCAGAGGATTATCTCTACTCAAAATATCCCAATTGCGATTAATCACCTTCCGTATCATGTCTGCCATGGGGCTATACTTGAAGGAAAAAACATGGGACGACCCATAGTAGCTGGTATTAGGTCTGCCACTGAACCCATCTCTGAATATGTTGATTGGCTTCTGCGTCCTTTACTTAAAGGGTTTCTACAGTTTTTAAAAACTGATGATCTATCCTCTGGATAGATCATCAGCATCTGATCGGCGGAGGTCCGACACCCGGGGCCCCCGCCGATCAGCTGTTTGAGAAGGCAGCGGCGCTGCAGGAGCACCGCGGCCTTCTCTGTGTTTACCGCAGGCCCAGTGACGTCACGACTAGTATCACTGTCCTGGGCGGGGCTAAGCTCTGTTCACATGAATGGAGCTTAGCCGCGCCCAGGCCAGTGATAGTAGTCGTGACGTCACTGGGCCTGCGGTAAACACAGAGAAGGCTGCGGCGCTCCTGCAGCGCCGCTGCCTTCTCAAACAGCTGATCGGCGGGGGCCCCGGGTGTCGGATCCCCGCCGATCAGATGCTGATGATCTATCCAGAGGATAGATCATCAGTTTTTAAAAACTGCAGAACCCCTTTAAAGATATACCTTCCCATCTGAGAGACACAAATGACTTCCTCCTGTCCCTGAAATCTTTTCGATGGCAGGAGGGATATCATTTGGTCTCTTTTGATGTTGAAAGTTTGTATACTCGTATTCCTCATGACATGGGGGTATCATGTGTGAAAGAGGTTCTGGAAAAGACAGATCGCAGCCAGTCTTTCATTCAGTTTATAGAGGAGGCGCATCTTATATTATCTAATAATTGTTTCAGATTTGGGGAACAGTGGTACAGACAGAGATATGGCACTGCAATGGGGACGCCGGTAGCATGCACTCTCACCAATATATACTTGGCCTGTCTTGAGGATAGATTCATCTATTCCTTGAATAATCCTTTTTTGCGTTACATCCAACTATACTTACGTTATATAGATGACGTGTTTGTAGTCTGGTCAGGCACAGAACACCAGTTCGGTGAATTTATAGATTACCTTAATACGTCAAATAATATGAACATGAGGTTCACTCATAAGTTTGGGGGTCAAGAAATTGAGTTTTTGGTTGTTGCTGTTGTGGTGCAGGATGGTGACTTGATCACCCGTGGCTACAGAAAGCCTACGGCGACCAACTCCCTCCTGCACTACAACAGCTTCCATCCACGGCATGTAAAACAGGCTGTTCCCTATGGCCAATTTTTAAGATTGAGAAGGATTAATAGTCTGGAAGCAGACTACCTAGCTCAGGCCAAAGAACTAAAAGAGCGCCTATTAGCAAGAGGATACCCTTCCGAGGTGTTGCATCGGACTATGCTTGAGGTGTTAAGATTTTCACAGGAAGATCTGTAGTTTAAAAGAACTACTGATACTAAGACAAAGAACAAGCAAAACAGATTTGTTTTTTCCGTCAAGTATAGCTCCATGGCAGACATGATACGGAAGGTGATCAACCGCAATTGGGATATTTGGAGTAGAGATAATCCTCTGAGTGATATTACCCAACAAAAACCTATCATCGCATTCAGGTGGAGTCACACTTTAAAGGACAGGCTGGTACAGAGTAGATACATAGATAGGAAACCCAAGATGTGGATTAGGGACTTTTGTACCTAGAGGTAATCATAGATGTGGGAGCTGCTCGTTTTGCCAGTATAACTTACAGAGTAAATCACTGCGTTTCGGTGGCATTGAAAATAATGTTACATAGCTGATCACTTGTAGGACAAAATATGTAGTATATATGATAACATGCCCCTGTGGTTTATTTTATATAGGCAAAACGATCAGACCCCTTTTCGAAAGAATTAGGGAGCACTTTAGTTCTGTGGTGTCAGGTAAAGGATGTCCTCATTTAATCGAAATGTAAGACAGATCCATACAGGCAAAGCTAGGATTCTTTCATTTGCAGGGATAGAAACAATTCCCAATATGCCCAGAGGGGGCAGCAGACATACAGCATTACTTTGCAGAGAAGCCAGCTGGATCATTAGAACCAATGCACTAGGACCGTTAGGTCTTAATGATAAAAATGATTTGAGTGTATTCCTTTAAGCATAAGTCTGCATTTATATGGTTATATACATGTTTTTAATAGTCTGAGCAGCTAGTGCAACCCCTCCCCCCCTTGCTGCTTGTGCTCATGTCAGCTGGGGGCTGGCACTCCTGCTTAAGAGACAATGCACTTGTTTCAGGAGTCTAGAGAGGCCAGAGGAAGCGCATCTTGCGTGAAATGGCCGTCGCCGCTCTGCAGCACTTGTGTAGCATTACCACACCCCTGCTACTTTATATGTAAGTCTGTCTTTTTTGGACAAATAAAGCAAATCTGGACTTTTTGGGTGAGTGCCATCTTCATTTCTTCTCAAAAGATATTGTACACAGATGAAAACATCCAGCAACATGGGGGCAGTCAATAGCAGGCCATGATGGGAACAAGCCTCCCTAGCATCGCGGGTGACGCTAGGGAGGCTTATTTCCGACATGGCCTGCTATTGGCTGCACCCCCCCACTGGGCATAAGTATTATCTGTATGTGGTACCCAGGCATTTTGGGGGGCATTATAGGGGTCAGATAACCTCTTTAACCCTTAGGATACCAGAGGTTTTTTTTGTTTTTGCATTTTCATTTTTCTTCCCTATTTTCCTTGAGCCATAACGTTTTGATTTTTCTGTTCACATAAGTAGCTGCATGAGGGCTTATTTTTTGCAGGACAAGTTGTACTTTAATATGGCATACAATGTAGTGGGAAGCGGGCAAACCATTCTAAATGGGGTGGAATTGGTAAATGGGGGTGTGACAGGGGAGTAGCCAGGAAACGAGATTGTATGGACCAGGGCTGGATAGTGGTAGAGCTAGGGGGCCCAATTCAGATTTTTGCTATGGGGCCCAATTACTTCTATGTACGCCCCTGCGTGTAGTCATATACACTGGACAGAGCAGTTACAATCGAGGATGTTGGATAAATGCAAAATTGTGGAAGTTATGAATGCATGAAAAAGCTGTGCTAGTACATCAGTGTTACTAAACATACACAGTTGCCTGAATGGTTAACCCCTTCGCTACTAGAGAGATAGGCAACCATGGCACTCGCTGTTTAACACAGCAAAGACCTGCAGCTAATTATTGTCAGTTGTGGTAATTAAAGCCTTTAGATGCCATGATCAAGTGAGATCACAGCATCTAAATGGTCAAAAACCCAGAAGCTCACGCTTCCAGGCTACCGGCATCCTCTGTGGCCAGTGAGGATGTCGGTAATTGATTTAAATGCACTTAGTCACAGCAAAAAGCAATATCCCGCTAAAGGGAAACAGAAACAGCTCAGAGAAATCCACAGGCTCACAGAGAAGCTGAGTAATTAAAACATAACTTTTATTTCAGATTATAAATAATATCCGTCGCTTACCTATATGCAGCAGTAACCTACACCCTACACTAATATCAGATACCTAAATATACAGAAATAGTCATGTGCATACCAAGACAAACAGGTGCAAACGGAAATAGACAGAATATATTAGATATAAAAAGGTGTAAAGGAATCAACAGGGGTAAACTATCCCTATTATGCTTCCTTACACTAATCCTCAACCCAGGGACGGATCCTGATGGTGGACACTCCCTGTTCTCGAACCTTATCTGTCTATCCCTTCTCTTTCCCTCAACACATAACCCAACGCGTTTCCCCTACCATGAGGTTCGTCAGGGGTCAATAAAGGGAATATGTACAATTGCATGTATAGTTACATATTTGTTAAATCCAAGAAAGAAACCAAGAATTATGCACAGAAAAAATAGATATCAGCAAATCTCTTAATAATATAAAAATGAATTTCTGTCTGTCTGTCTGTTTCTCTATGCGCGACCAAACTACTGGACCGATTTTCACCAAATTCGGCACACAGGTACATCAGGTGTCCGGGAAGGTTTTAGACCAGGTCTCATCTCTCTAGGACGTACCGTTCCCGAGATATTCCCAAAATATGATCTCCATTAGCCAACATTACAACTGGGAGCTTTGGTTTTAAACTCCAACTGCCATTCTCTGCAAAGCCACACAGGGAGGGCAGGTTTCCATAACAACCAGGTAATTATCAGCAGCTGAGGATCTCATCCATTTCTATTTACTGACACTGTTAAAGGTATTCCGGTTACCATAAATATAACTTATGTTTTTTTCTATTACTACAGTTCAGTAGTAATAAAAGATGTTTTCCTCCACTGCTGCCTATTGCGTGGCTCATAAATAAGCATGGTATTGACCTTTAATTCAGGCCACCCTAAAAGAAGTACTTAAAACCCCCGCCCCAGGTCTCACTAAGCCACACCCCCAACTCTGTCAGGCCACACCCCCTTTCACTCCGCAGCCAACAGAGATTGAAAAAATAAAGGTAAAAATCAACTTCTGTCAGCTGCAGGGATGGGTGGGAGGTTGACTTTCTTTCTGCAACAACACACACAAACATTAAATAAAATAGATTAAATCCACCCATGCGAAGCGTCTTGCTAATCCACGCCCCCGACTCTGTCAGGTCACGCCCCCTCCCACTCCGCAGCCAACGGGAATTGAAAAAATGAAGGTAAAAATAAACTTCTGTTTGCTGCAGGGGTGGGAGGGTGAATTTCTCTCTGCAACGACACACAAAAATTTTAGATGAAATAGACTAATTATAGACTACAACCGCTCGAAGCCTTTTGATAAGCCACGCCCCGTCTCTGTCAGGCCACGCCCCCTCTCACTCCGCAGCCATTCTGCAACGACACACAGAAACATTAAATGAAATAGATTAAATGCACCTATGCGAAGCGCTTTGCTAAGCCACGCCCCGACTCTGTAAGGCCACGCCCCCTCCCACTCCGCAGCCAACAGGGATTGAAAAAATAAAGGTAAAAATCAACTTCTGTCAGCTGCAGGGATGGGTGGGAGGTTGACTTTCTTTCTGCAACAACACACAGAAACATTAAATGAAATAGATTAAATACACCCATGTGAAGTGTCTTGCTAATCCACGCCCCCGACTCTGTCAGGTTACCCCCCCTCCCACTCCGCAGCCAATGGGGATTGAAAAAATAAAGGTAAAAATAAACTTCTGTTTGCTGCAGGGGTGGGAGGGTGAATTTCTCTCTGCAACGACACACAAAAATTTTAGATAAAATAGACTAATTATAGACTACAACTGTTCGAATCGTCTTGCTAAGTCACGCCCCCAACTCTGTCAGACCACGCCCCCTCTCACTCTGCAGCCATTCTGAAACGACACACAGAAACATTAAATGAAATAGATTAAATCACCTATGCGAAGCGCTTTGTTAAGCCACGCCCCCAACTGTGTCAGGTCACGCCCCCTCCTACTCCGCAGCCAACAGGGATTGAAAAAATGAAGGGAAAAATAAACTTCTGGGGTGGGAGGGTGAATTTCTCTCTGCAATGACACACAAAATTTTAGATGAAATAGACTAATTTCAGACTACAACCGTTCGAAGCATCTTGATAATCCACACCCCCAACTCTGCCAGGCCATGCCCCCTCCCACTCCGCAGGCAACGGGGATTGAAAAAAATCAGCTGCAGGGGTGGGAGGGTGAATTTCTCTCTGCAATGACACACAAAAATCGTAGATGAAATTGACAAATTTTAGACTACGACCATTCAGTACTAATAAAAGATGTTTTTTTCCACTGCTACCCATTGCGGGTCCCCATAAATTACCATGTCATCGACCTGTAATTCATGCCACTCTGACCCCCGCCCCAGATCTCGCGAAACCACGCTCCGACTCTGTCAGGCCACGCCCCCTCCCACTCCGCAGCCAACGGGGATTGAAAAAATGAAGGTAAAAATCAACTTCTGTCAGCTGCAGGGGTGGGAGGGAGGTTGGATTTCTTTCTGCAACAACATGCAGAAACATTAAATGAAATAGATTAAATATACCCGTGCAAAGCAATGTTTTCTTCCACTGTTACCCATGGCGTGTCCTCATAAATTACCATGGCATCGACCTGTAATTCTGGCCACCATTAAAAGAAGGACTTAAAACCCCGCCCCAGGTCTTTCAATGTCACGCCCCCGACTCAGTCAGGCCATGACCCCTCCCACTCCGCAGCCAATGGAGATTGAACAATTGAAGGTAAAAATCAACATCTGTCAGCTGCGGGGATGGGAGGGAGGATGACTTTCTCTCTGCAACGACACACAGAAACATTAAATGAAATAGATTAAATATACCCGCGGAAAGCAATGTTTTCTTCCACTGCTACCCATTGTGTTTCTTCAAATTACCATGGCATTAACCTATAATTCAGGCCACCCTGAAATGAAGGGCCACCTCCTGTCAGCTGCATTGACTTTCTCTCTGCAACGACACACAGAAACATTAAATGAAATAGATGAAATATACCCAGGCGAAGCCGGGTCTTTCTGCTAGTATATCATAAAAACAGCAATAGACAGTAACCAGATAAACAGATACTATCACACCTGCTCTAGACGGACAAGATAAGACCTAGTTGGTGAAGAAAGCCTACAAAGCCTTTAGACATGTACCACATATAAGGCCACCAGACAAAGGCAAGGATATGCCCATTAGTATCCCAAAAGGCAGTAGGCATAACCAGGCAAACACAGAGTAAAGATTAAACACCCATCGGATACCCGCAAGACTTGTATTGATTGCATATACATGGGAAAGCAAATGATGGTGATGATCGCACTGACTGATAAACGAAAGTCACATTTATACTAGACATGTTGGTCAGGCGACCTCTTACATACGCCCCCGATCAGACGTCACTGTGTCCTGGGTCCTGGGTGGTATGATGGATGCTTGATGGCATCTGGAACATCTCTGTGTTTGCTTGAGCTGGGTGAGCCCTGTTACTGCGCGAGTCTTTTTAAAGTAGAGCGCGCAAAGCGTCGTCCATTGGGACTTCCTGTCAATGGAACGCACGCTAGCCTTGCGTACAACCATCCCGTGTGTGCGATTTCCGGTTACATGATCACCTCATGAACATACGCTTACGTTACGTAGCAACAGAATATGCGTACACTGTTCGACTATAGTTGGAACGTACACTCACATTGCGTGCCATCCTCCAATGCGTACGCTATTCGATTATAAGTGGATCGTACGCTAACATTGCGTGCTACCATCAAATGCGTACGCTAAAAAGATCGCATAATCGCAACATGATCACGTGATAAACTTACACCGGCAGGAACAAGGGCCGTGCCCCTATACTGAGCAGGTCAAAGGTAAAGTGAAGGTGAAGGTTAAGGGAAAAAATGGGGAGGGAAGAAGTAGGAAGGGGGGGGAAAGGAAGAAAGAAAGGGGGGGAGGGGAAATAAGGGGAAAAAAAGGGGGTCCCTGATTTATAGACCACCACTTACAAAATAAAACACAATAGAAATGATAGACCATCCTAAAGATGCTTCACGCATCGATGTCCATGACTGGTTTAGATGGTCAAGTAGGTGGGGAGGACGGGTCAGAGAAAGACATAAGAAAGCAAAGAGCACAAAGGATCAAAAAGAGCAAAAAGTTCATAGGAAGCATGAGAAAGTGAGACGTTCGTTAAGGCTTACCTCCATGCATTTCAATGATGTGGTCAGCCACAGGTGTATTACGCTTGTTGACCACATCACCAACATGCTCCAAGATCCTCCTGCGTAGTTCTCTAAAGGTCTTACCTACATAATCTCTTGGGCATGGGCATTGGCACAAATAGATAACCCCCTTAATATGGCAATTCACAAAATCTCTAATGTAGTATTCTTGACCAGTGACTGAGCATAAGTTGCTCTTTGTGCTATAGATGAATTTACAGGTTTTACAGTTACCACACCTAAACATGCCATTTGGGCCTCCTATCCAGCCAAGTACCAGCCGGTCTCGGACTGGAATAGTGGCTGTGGACTAGCCTGTCATGCAGACTTCTCCCTCTTCTGTATGTAATACTGGGGAACGTTTCAATAGCATCAGAAAGGTCAGGGTCCATGAGCAGAATAGGCCAATACTTATTTAAAATCTTTCTAACTTCATGGCTGGCATTGTCA
This sequence comes from Rhinella marina, assembly GCA_900303285.1. Classification (NCBI taxonomy): domain Eukaryota; kingdom Metazoa; phylum Chordata; class Amphibia; order Anura; family Bufonidae; genus Rhinella; species Rhinella marina. The sequence continues at coordinate 12,525 of ONZH01010800.1, read as the reverse complement.
AAGGTGGAAATTATATGGGTTGGGCCACGTTGTTTATTTTCTTAGGGATTAGGAGAGAGTTCCTGTCTTGTTGCACAGCATGTTTAAAGGCCTCCACCAAAACACCTTGGCGATAACCCCGTTGCTTGAATCTGGATTGTAAATTTTTGGACTCATGGTGGAAGCTATTCAGGTCGCAGCAATTTCTCCTAATCCGTAAGTATTGACCTTTTGGTATTCCCCTTTTTTGGGGGGCCGGGTGATGACTGGTCCAATGAAGGAGACTATTTGTCGCTGAAGGTTTGCGGTAAACTGTAGTCACTAATTTTTCTCCTTGTTTCCTTACCAAAACGTCCAAGAACGTGATCTTATCAAAACCCAGCTCAAAAGTAAATGAAAGGCCAATCTCATTTGTATTAAGTATATAAACGAAGTCTCTGAACTGTTCTTGATTGCCATTCCATACAATAAAAACGTCGTCTATATACCTAGACCAAAAAACAATCTTGTCAGTCCACCAATAAAAATCATCGGGAAAGACTACAATGTCCTCCCACCAGCCCAGGAGGAGGTTGGCATATGAGGGCGCACAGGCCGCCCCCATCGCCGTCCCCCTGAGCTGGTGGTAAATACGTCCGTCAAAAAGGAAATAATTATGATTCAAGATAAATTCTAATAAATTAATGACAAACTCATTATGATTCCCAGCTGTATCCCCCTTGTCTTCAAGAAGTGAGCTATAGCCCGTAGGCCCTGTGCATGTGGGATCGAGCTGTAGAGCAACTCAACGTCAATACTGGCTAGGATGCATGCAGGTTCAAAAGTCAGAGTTTCTATCTTTCTCAGAAAATCCATCGTATCTCTGGTGTATGATGGTAAAGCCGATACATATGGATTTAAAATCTGATCGATATAAATACCACAATTCTGGGTAAGTGAGCCCACCCCGGATACTATTGGGCGATGTACCCTTATGGATCTTAGAGAGCCCATAGAAGGTGGGAATCCGGGGCGGGCCTAGTAACATAAAATTGTACTCCTCTTTACTTATGCAACCTGATTGCAAGGCACCCTGCAGTTGTACGCAAGGCTAGCGTGCGTTCCATTGACAGGAAGTCCCAATGGACGACGCTTTGCGCGCTCTACTTTAAAAAGACGCGCGCAGTAACAGGGCTCGCCTGGCTCAAGCAAACACAGAGATGTTCCAGATGCCATCAAGCATCCATCATACCACCCAGGACACAGTGACGTCTGATCGGGGGCGTATGTAAGAGGTCGCCTGACCAACATGTCTAGTATAAATGTGACTTTCGTTTATCAGTCAGTGCGATCATCACCATCATTTGCTTTCCCATGTATATGCAATCAATACAAGTCTTGCGGGTATCCGATGGGTGTTTAATCTTTACTCTGTGTTTGCCAGGTTACACCTACTGCCTTTTGGGATACTAATGGGCATATCCTTGCCTTTGTCTGGTGGCCTTATATGTGGTACATGTCTAAAGGCTTTGTAGGCTTTCTTCACCAACTAGGACTTATCTTGTCCGTCTAGAGCAGGTGTGATAGTATCTGTTTATCTGGTTACTGTCTATTGCTGTTTTTATGAATTATTTGCTATCTATTTTTTCTGTGCATAATTCTTGGTTTCTTTCTTGGATTTAACAAATATGTAACTATACATGCAATTGTACATATTACCTTTATTGACCCCTGACGAACCTCATGGTAGGGGAAACGCGTTGGGTTATGTGTTGAGGGAAAGAGAAGGGATAGACAGATAAGGTTCGAGAACAGGGAGTGTCCACCATCAGGATCCGTCCCTGGGTTGAGGATTAGTGTAAGGAAGCATAATAGGGATGGTTTACCCCTGTTGATTCCTTTACACCTTTTTATATCTAATATATTCTGTCTATTTCCGTTTGCACCTGTTTGTCTTGGTATGCACATGACTATTTCTGTATATTTAGGTATCTGATATTAGTGTAGGGTGTAGGTTACTGCTGCATATAGGTGAGCGACGGATATTATTTATAATCTGAAATAAAAGTTATGTTTTAATTACTCAGCTTCTCTGTGAGCCTTTAAATGCACTTAGCCTCACTGAAGAGGCTGAGGACATTTAAACTGCAATTCTTATTTTGGACACCAGGTGGCAGGCCAACAGAAGAAATGAGCAATAGTCAGTAATAAATGCATTTTAAAAATCCATGATTGTTCAAAATTAAAAATAAAAAAATTGATTTTGTGTAATCAAATACGGGCTTCTAAATTTTTTTTAGCAAAAAAACTTTAAAAATGTATAAAAAAATGTAAAAAATAAAAGTTTAAATTACCCCCCCTTTCGCTATAATAAAAATAAAAAAAACCTACATAACAAAAAATATAAACATCATGGTTATCACTGCGACCGGAAACACCTGTACTATTGAAATATCAAAATATTTTTCCAATACGGTGAATTACGTAGCAGAAAAAGGGCCAATTTGACATTTTTTCATTGCTTCCCTTAACCCCAAAAAATGTAATAAAATGTGATCAAAAAGTCACAAACACTCCAAAATTGTATCAATAAAAACTAAAGATTGTCCTGCAAAAATGAGCCCCCATACAGCTCAGTGGATATAACTATAAAAAGTTATGGGGGTCAGAATTTGGTGATAAAAAATAAATAAATAAAGTTTACATTTATTTTTACACTATTTAGACAACCTATACATATGTGGTATCATTGTAATCATACTGACCCAGAGAATGAAGGGCATGGGTCAGTTTTGCTGTAAACAGAACACCGTGGGAACAAAACCCGTAAGACAGTGGAGGAATCATGTTTTTTTTCCAATTCCACCACATTTGGATTTTTTTTACTACTTCCCACTACATTGTATGCTATAATTAATGGTGGTATTAGAGAGTACAACTTTTCCCACAAAAAATAAGCCCTCATACAGCTATGTGAACGTAAATATAAAAAAGTTATGGCTCAAGGAAGATAGGGAACAAAAAGGAAAAAAAACTCTGTTATCCTAAGGGTTAATGGGCATCAAAGACTTGGTGTGTTGGTGTTTTCTTTTTGTATCTCAAACAGTAAACAGGGTGGAGGGGGTTTGGGGGAGAAAGGTAGTTGGATACGAAAATAGGGGAGGAGAGAGGGGGTGTGCGGACCAGCCTAAGAAGACCACCAGACAGAGAAATGTCCGCCAGTGGGAATTGTAAATAAGGTGGCACTGACCAGCATCTTCAAATAACTTCACCATTTATTTGTATTCAAGTACATGCTTAGGTGAGCGGCGATGGCCAAGAAAATTGCCAAACTGCATTATTGTGAGTGCCGTGTCAGTTGAAAGAATACAAAATGAAGTTTGTCCAGCCATTCCAAAGCCAAGAGGTGGACGTTCAGACAAAATAACAGAGTCAGGCCTCTTTCACATTAGCGGCAGCACGGATCCGGCGGGTGAAGGGTGCCGCCGGGTCCGTGCTGCCGCAAGTACACGTGAGGAGCCGGCCCCACACGTGTCACATACACATAGACACACACATAGACACACACACAGACATACACATACACATGCACAGACATACTTACATGCTCCCAGCATGCTACGCACAGCACAGGGGGACGGTGCGCACATAGGAAGATTTCCCACAGCGCCCTCTGCTGGAGTGAGAATCTTCCTATGTGCGCGCAGTCCTCCTCCTCCTGCGATGTGCGGAGCTGCTGGCAGCATGTAAGTATGTATGTGTATGTCTGTGTGTATGTCTGTGTGTATGTGTCTGTCATGTGTGGTGTACTGTGGACGGATCTGTCATGAACTCCATTGAAAGTCAATGGAGGACGGATCAGTTTACTGAGTGTGTCACTCTGAACAGATCCGTCCCCATTGACTTGCATTGGGGGTCATGACGGATCCGTCTTGGTGCGGATTCCCAGGACGGAGAGCAAACCGGAGCATGTTGCAGTTTGCTCTTGGTTCTGGAGACTGAACGGAATGCTTTCAGGAGCATTCCGTTCTCTTCAGTTCAGTTTTGTCCCCATTGACAATGAATGGGGGCAAAACTAAAGCGTTTTTTTCCGGTATTGAGCCCCTATGACGGAACTCAATACCGGAAAAAGAAAACGCTAGTGTGAAAGTAGCCTCAACAAGTCTGCCCATCACAAGGTATATCAGTTCTGGCAAGACAAACATGACAGCGGAGGTGACTCATATGCTTTGTAATAATGAGATCATAGACGTCCATGCAAGCACCATGTGGCACGCATTACACAAGTCTGGAATGGTAAAGAAGCCTCGACTTCAATATCGTCGTAAAAAGCTTCGGCTCAAGTTTGCAAAATATTGTGAACAGTGGAGAGACGAAAGTCAATAGACTGGGCTCTGATGGGTGCAAATGGGTCTGGAAGAAACAAGGAAAAGGGGGCTAATGGATTGAGAAATTGAAGAAACGGTCAAGTCCGGGAAAGGAAGTCTGATGAAATGGGGTTGTTTCACAGCCAAAGGCGATTGATGGTGATTAGAGATGAGCGAGCACTAAAATGCTCGGGTGCTCGTTATTCGAGTCGAACTTTTCCCGATGCTCGGGTGCTCGTTTCGAGTAACGAACCCCATTGAAGTCAATGGGAGACTCGAGCATTTTTTGCAGGTATGGTCAACCGGTATGGTATCGGTTCTTCTCAGTTTAATACCATATACGTCCCCTATCTTGGGACCTTATATTTTATGGATTTTTCGACCACGGAAAACGGAAAAAGAGCTTGCTCTGGCCAGGGGAGTGTCTTTCCTACTGCAGCTAAGGGGACGTGTCCATGCGCTGCCTATCACAGGTCAGGAGGCAATTAAAAGAAGAACCAAAAAAAACACCAGTACAATATCTAATACGTCCCCTATCCGGGTAAATTGTTTGTAGAGAGGGCCTGTAGGTGGGGTGGCAGGCTGGGGGGAAGGAGGTTTCGCTGGAACAGCCAGAGGAGTGCCCCCTGGGCTAGCGTGTGTGGTGGTGACAACAACCGGATGTAGATGTAGTTGTAGGATGTAGAATGACGACACAGGACTCCAACTTAAAAATTTAGCATCAACCGGTACAGTCGTAAATTATGAGATTGATCAAGTGTGGTATGTCTTCTATGTATACTACTCAGTTTAATGCCGTATATGGCAGCTATCCGGAAAAATAGTTTGTAGAGAGAGAGAGAAAGATAGGACAAAGAAGTAAATTGTTTGGAGAGAGGGCCTGTAGGTGGGGTGGCAGGCTGGGGGGAAGGAGGTTTCGCTGGAAGAGCCAGAGGAGTGCCCCCTGGGCTAGCGTGTGTGGTTGTGACAACAGCCTGATGTAGTTAGAATGACGAAGCAGGACCCCAACTTAAAAATTTAGCATCCACCGGTACAATTGTCAATTATGAGCTACATCAAGTGTGGCATGACTTTTAAATGGATATTGCATGTGGTCACGTACTCCCTGGAACCCCATAGTCACCCCTTCCCTGATGTGCTACCCCAGAACATTCTCTGCCCTAATTCGCAAGACATTTTGCTGTTTCCGTGTGCTGACAGTGGGGATTTACCAGTGTTGTCTGAGGAGGTGGTGGACAATGGCGAGACACAGGTGTCGGGGGGTGAGGTAGTTGTATGGGAAGCAAGTTACAGTGGGGACTCCTTGGGGGGGAATTTCTCAGGATGGGACAGATTCAACTTGGGTGGATCAGGCACAGGAACAGATGAATTTTTTTGGGGGTTTGTTTAACTTTTATTTAGCAAAAATAACCACAGAGATATTTATTCGTTATCTTCTCTGTGCAGTCTGGCGTTGGGGTTCGTCACTTTGATGGCGAGCTGTGCCGCTCTCTCCATAATGGTCTGTAGGTTCTTAGATGGAGACTTTGTCGGCGATTTCAGTACAGAAGGACTTGTTGCTCATCAACAGAACCTCGACCTCCTTGACATTGTGGACAAGGAATTTGCGGGTGGACCAGGAATTTGCGGAACCCTGTGGGCAGCATGTGTTTGGTCTTCTACTTGCTACCGTATCCAATGTTGGGCAATATAGATTTGCAAGTAATATTATTTTTCACACCTATCCCAAAAATAAAAATTATGCAGTTTGCGCAAATAAAACTGGAAACTGGAATTGGAGAGAGGGCCTGTAGGTGGACCTCCGGAAAAATTGTTTGGAGAGAGGGCCTGTAGGTGGAACTCCGGAAAAATTGTTTGGACAGAGGGCCTGTAGGTGGACCTCCGGAAAAATTGTTTGGACAGAGGGCCTGTAGGTGGACCTCCGGAAAAATTGTTTGAAGAGAGGGCCTGTAGGTGGACCTCTGGAAAAATTGTTTGAATAGAGGGCCTGTAGAGGGCCCTCCTGAAAAATTGTTTGAAGAGAGGGCCTGTAGGTGGACCTCTGGAAAAATTGTTTGAATAGAGGGCCTGTAGGGGGCCCTCCTGAAAAATTGTGCTAAAAGAGTGCCAGTTGAACCTCTAAAAAATGGCGTTTTTTGGGTCAGCGTTAGGCAAAGACGATATGTAGGAGGAGGAGGAGGAGGAGTAGAGAAGAGGAATCGGATACATAAGTTATTTAAATCTTTAGCTGCTTTCCCCCGGAGGAGATTTGAATTCCGGTGAAATCCAGGCTTTGTTCATTTTAATAAGCGTCAGCCTGTCAGCGCTGTCAGTTGACAGGCGTGTACACTTATTGGTGATGACGCCACCAGCTGCACTGAATACCCGCTCTGACAGCACGCTAGCGGCAGGGCAGGCCAGCACCTCCAAGGCGTACAGCGCCAGTTCAGGCCACGTGTCCAGCTTTGAAACCCAGTAGTTGTATGGAGCAGAGTGATCGCTACAGACGTTGGTATGGTCAGCTAGGTACTCCCTCACCATCTTTCTGTACAGCTCCCCCCTACTCTGCCTAGACTGGGGACAGGTGACAGTGTCTTGCTGGGGTGACATAAAACTGGCAAAGGCCTTGGAGAGCGTTCCCCTGCCAGTGCTGGACAAGCTGCCTGCTCGCCTCCTCTCCCCCGCTACTTGGCCCACAGAACCATGCCCTCTGCCGCTAGCGGCGTCAGATGGGAAGAATTGTTTCAGCTTGTGCACCAGGGCCTGTTGATATCTATTCACTCTCATACTCCTTTCCTCTGCAGGGATGAGAGTGGAAAGGTTCTGCTTGTACCGTGGGTCCAGGAGAGTGAACACCCAGTAATCGGTGTTTGAAAAAATTCTTCTAACGCGAGGGTCACGGGATAGGCAGCCTAACATGAAGTCTGCCATGTGCGCCAGAGTCCCAACACGTAAGAATTCCCTCTCCTCACTGGCCTGACTCTCCATTTCCTCCTCCTCCTCCTCCTCCTCCTCCAAGTCCTCCTCTTCAGCCCATACACGCTCAAGAGTTAAGGACTGAGCACTGGTACCCTCTACTGTCTCGCCGACATTCTCCTCCTCTTCCTCCTCATCCTCATCCCCCTCCTCCGATACGCGCTGAGAAACAGACCGGAGGGTGCTCTGGCTATCAAGCGACGTATCTTCCTCCACCGTCTCTTGTGACAAGCGCAAAGCATCCGACTTGATGCTGAGCAGTGAGTTTTTCAACAGGCAAAGCAGCGGGATGGTGAGGCTGATAATGGCGGCATCGCCGCTGACCATCTGTGTTGACTCCTCAAAGTTGCTCAACACCTGGCAGATATCAGACATCCACGTCCACTCCTCATTGTACACTTGAGGAATCTGAGAGACCTGACTACCAGCTCTGGTGGAAGATGACATCTGGCAGTCTACAATTGCTCTGTGCTGCTGGTAAACTCTGGATAACATGTTTAATGTGGAATTCCATCTCGTGGGCACTTCGCACAACAGTCGGTGAGCGGGCAGTTGTAGGCGGCGCTGCGCTGCCCTGAGAGTGGCAGCATCTGTGCTCGACTTGCGGAAATGCGCACAGATGCGGCGCACCTTGGTGAGCAAATCAGACAGATTGGGGTATGTCTTGAGGAACCGCTGAACTATTAGATTGAACAAGTGGGCCAGGCATGGCACATGTGTCAGTCTGCCGAGTTGCAGAGCCGCCACCAGGTTACGCCCGTTGTCACACACAACCATGCCTGGCTTGAGGTTCAGCGGTGCCAGCCACACATCGGTCTGTGCCGTGATGCCCTGTAACAGCTCTTGGGCGGTGTGCCTTTTGTCACCTAAGCTCAGCAGTTTGAGCACCGCCTGCTGGCGCTTACCCACGGCACTGCTGCTGCGCCTAGAGCTACCGACTGAAGGCGCCGTGCCCACGGATGGTAATTCGGTGGAGGAGGAGGAGGGGTCGGAGGAGGAGGAGGCATAGTACGTCTGAGAGACCGTGACCGAGGTAGGCCCCGCAATCCTCGGTGTGGGCAGTACATGAGCGGCCCCAGGGTCATTCTCGGTCCCAGCCTCCACCAAGTTAACCCAATGTGCCGTCAGTGAGATATAGTGTCCCTGCCCGGCAGCACTTGTCCACGTGTCCGTGGTTAGGTGGACCTTCTCAGAAACAGCGTTGGTCAGGGCACGGATGATGTTCTCTGACACGTGCTGGTGTAGGGCTGGACGGCACATCGGGAAAAATAGTGGCGGCTGGGGACGGAATACCGAGGGGCAGCCACCGCCATGAGATTGCGAAAGGCCTCGGTCTCTACCAGCCTATAGGGCAGCATCTCCAGGCTAAGCAATTTGGAGATGTGGACGTTGAGGGCTTGAGCATGTGGGTGGGTGGAACTGTATCTCCTCTTGCGCTCCAGCGTCTGCTGTAAAGACAGCTGAACGCTGCACTGGGACACGTTGGTGGACACTGTGGAGGATCGTTGAGGCGAAGGTGTGGTTTTCCGGCGGGAGGCGCTCGTGCCGGGGTCCTGGGCAGGGGGTTGACTAGCAGAGGCAGCGAGTGACGCAGGGGGTTGACTAGCAGAGGCAGCGAGTGACACAGGGGAAGGAGCAGTGGTGTGACCCGCAGGAGGTGGTGAACGGCCTTGGTTCCATTGAGTGGGGTGTTTAGCACTCATATGCCTGCGCATGCTGGTGGTGGTTAGGCTAGTAGTGGTGGCACCCCTGCTGATCCTGGTGTGGCACAGGTTGCACACCACAGTCCGTCGGTCATCCTCACTTTCTTTAAAGAACCTCCAGACTTGCGAACATCTAGGCCTCGACACGGGAGCTTCACTACGTGAAACAGTTGCTGCTGATGCACCAGCTCTGGCCCTGCTTCTCCCTCTGGCCACACCACTGCCTCTTACAACCTGTTCTGGTGCAGCACTCGCCTCCGCCTCAGAAGCACTGTCTTCACTCGGCATATCAACCCAGCTCGGGTCAGTCACCTCGTCATCCTCCGATTCCTCAGTCTGCTCCCCCCTCGGAATTCCTCCCCTTACAACAACTTCACCACTGTCTGACAACCGTGTCTCCTCATCGTCCGACACCTCTTTACAAACTTCTTCCACTAACTCAACATTGTCATCATCATCACCCACAGACTGCGACAGTTGGAACACTTGGGCATCGGGAAAGAGGTCAGCAGCAACCTGAGAAGTGGTTTGTGACTCTGGGAAGGGTCCAGAAAACAGTTCCTGAGAGTATGCCGGATCGCATTCCAAATTTTCCTGGGAGGGGGCAGACTGGGGGAAGGAGGTTGAGGTGGAGGAGCCAGAGGAGTGCTCCCTTGGGTAACGTGGGTGGACTGCGTGGAAGACTGACTGGCGGACAAATTACTTGAAGCATTATCCGCAATCCACGAGATCAGCTGTTCGCACTGTTGTGGTTTCAACAGTCCTCTACCACGTGTCCCTGTAAGTTGAGACATGAAGCTAGGGAGTGTAGCTCTGCGGGGTTCCACAGCTCCCTCATCAGCAGGTACTGTCTCACCCTGCCCAGGACCACGGCCTCTGCCCCCTGCAGTAATTGAATGCCCACGCCCTCGTCCTTGTCCTTGACCCTTAGACCTGGGGTTCCACATTTTCTGTATATAATTGTATTCTATAAAAAAAAAAAAAAATAAATGGGCCTGGTGTACTGAAACCCACAAACTTGTTCAGTCTGGTTTAATTTTGTGAAGTACAGAAAGTGTCACCTGGACAGAAAATACGGATTGGAAAGAGTGTGCTGAACTGTGACACACAGAAAGGTTACACGCAGCTGTGTGAAATGGATTTGTATCACTCAGCTAAAACAACAAAAAAAACTAATTTTTTTTCTATCTTTTGTTTTAATATTTTTTTTTTAGTTTTGTTTTTTTGGGAAGATGACGTGCAGGAACTATCGGAGACCTAACTCACACCCTGTTAACGGTGGCTATTTAGACTGCGACCCAGACAAATGTCGCACAGAGATTTTTAGGATCAAGCTTTACACGTGACAGGTAGCAAATGACTTGGTTGTATTCGGTGACGTACAGAAAGTGTCACCTGGACAGAATATACGGTTTGGAGTGAGTGTGCTGAACTGTGACACACAGAAAGGTTTCACGCAGCTGTGTGAAATGGATTTGTATCACTCAGCTAAAACAACCAAAAAAATTATTTTGTTTCTATTTTTTTTTTATATATTTTTTTCTTTTAGTTTTGTTTTTTTTGGGAACGTGACGTGCAGAAACTATCGTACAGCTGACTGACACCCTAATGACGGTGGCTATTTAGACTGCGACCCAGACAAATGTCGCACAGAGATTTTTAGGATCAAGCTATATATACTTGACAGGTAGCAAGTGACTTGGTTGTATTTTGTGACGTACAGAAAGTGTCACCTGGACAGTATATACGGTTTGGAGTGAGTATGCTGAACTGTGTCACACAGAAAGGTTACACGCAGCTGTGTGAAATGGATTTGTATCACTCAGCTAAAACAACAAAAAAACGAATTTTTTTTCTATATTTTTTTTGTATTTTTGTTTTTTGGGAACGTGACGTGCAGAAACTATCGTAGAGCTAACTGACACCCTACTGACGGTAGCTATTTAGACTGCGACCCAGACAAATGTCGCACAGAGATTTTTGGGATCAAGCCATACACGTGACAGGCAGCAAATGACTTGGTTGTATTCGGTGACATACAGAAAGTGTCACCTGGACAGAAAATAGTGAGTGTACTGAACTGTGACACACAGAATGGTTCCACACTGCTATGTGCAATGGATTTGTATCACTGAAATATAACATTAAAAAAAAGGGGGGGTTATACATGGCGATAGCTGCACTACTAGTGCCAGCCAGCCAAGTGACAAAAAAAAAAAAATGTCTTCTAGCCCTTAGAAGGGCTGTTGGGTTCTTTGTGGGTGATCCCTGCCTAACAGACAACTAAATGCAGGCCCTAACACTGTCCCTGAAAGGCAGCAGCTCTATCCCTAACGACATCCAGACGGCATCTGAGCCGTTCACCGCGGCCAGTCGGTAGTATATTCCAGGGTCACCTGATCAGGCCAGCCAACTCCTGCTATCGACATGTAAGGGCCCCACGTGATGCTGGGTGGTACGCAGAGTCTCCTGGCTTGTGATTGGCGGTGTTTTTAGGCGCCAAAAAAGCACGATGCGGAAGTTGCCATTTCCTTGAGCATGGCGAGATACTCGTCCGAGCAGCGAGCACTTACGAGTACCCTAATGCTCGAACGAGCACCAAACTAGGACGAGCATGCTCGCTCATCTCTAATGGTGATCTCAGTGCTAAGCTACATGTGAGTATCCCACAAGATTAGTTACTTCATATACTCGAGTACTATGGGTATGAAAAGGACGACAAAGTGTTCCAGCAGGACAATGACCTGAAGCATACGTAGAGATTGGTGAAGAAATGGTTCAATGACTATGAAGTAGAGGTGTTGGATTGCCCCCCACAGTCTCGAGACCTCAACCCAATTGAACATTTGGGTAGAATTGAAGAAAAAGTTGTATTCGTGTCCAAGTGTGTTGACCAGTTTGCACCAACATTGGGAACGTGTAGAATAGACCTGGGAACAGATTTTGTTTGAGACATGTTTGTATCTGATCAAGAGCATGCCCAGAAGGATTCTGTCAGTGTTGAAAGCCAAAGGTAGATTTACAAAATACTAACAAAATCATTAAAATTTAAATTTAGAATTTTAGGAGCAAAACAGTAACAATGCAGTTACATGACATGAATCTGCATAACTAATCGTATGCTAAATAGTTCCAAGTCCAATTTATATATGAGATAGCCAAGATGATTGTCTATAAAATTATGGTCATCTCACGTTGGAAGCTGTAGTGGATGGTGAGATGTGGAGCCTGAAAGTCAAAAGTTCAAAACATTGTTACCCTCTTGCTCATCAGTGTAAGGGGTTGTTCACATATCAGTTATTTGATCAGTTATTTCCATCAGTTATTGCGAGCCAATAGCAGGAGTGGACACTAAACAGAGATCAGATATAATGAAAAGATCTGCACCTGTTTGGTGTTTTTGACCCGCACCTGGTTTTGGCTCACAATAACAGATGGATATAACTGATCAAATAACTGATATGTGAACAACCCCTAAGTCTGCTTCAAGCTGCGCACATCTGGGGCAAGCTGGGTCTGGGATTCTTCAATGGTGAAAAGTA
>ONZH01010799.1:0-33585 GCA_900303285.1 Rhinella marina | reverse complement strand
CTCTTACCGTAAAAGAATCCTCTTCTATGTTTGTTGTACAAACCTTCTTTCCTCCAGATGCAGAGGATGTCCCCTCGTCACAGTCACAGTCCTGGGGATAAATAGATGATGGGAGAGATCTCTGTACTGACCTCTGATATATTTATACATAGTTATTACATCTCCTCTCAGTCGTCCCTAATTTTGATAATCTTTCTGGGTCCTGTAGTCCACCCATTCCAGTTATTACTTTAGTTGCCCTCCTCTGAACCCTCTCCAGCTCTGCTATGTCTGCCTTGTTCACAGGAGCCCAGAACTGTACACAGTACTCCATGTGTGGTCTGACTAGTGATTTGTAAAGTGGCAGGACTATGTTCTCATCACCGCCATCTATGCCTCTTTTGATGCAACCCATTATCTTATTGGCCTTGGCAGCAGCTGTCTGACACTGGTTTCTGCAGCTTAGTTTGCTGTTCACTAAAATTCCTAGGTCCTTTTCTATGTCAGAGTTACCCAGTGTTTTACCATTTAGTATGTACTGGTGACTTGTATTATTCCTTCCCATATCCATAACCTTACATTTGTCAGTGTTAAACCTCATCTGCCACTTCTCTGCCCAAGCCTCCAGTCTATCCAGATCCATCTGTAGCAGTGTACTGTCCTCTGTAGTATATATACAGTATACTTTCCTCTGTAGTATATATACAGTATACTGTCCTCTGTAGTATATATATACAGTATACTTTCCTCTGTAGTATATATACAGTATATTGTCCTCTGTAGTATATATACAGTATACTGTCCTCTGTAGTATATATACAGTATACTGTCCTGTGTAGTATATATACAGTATACTGTCCTCTGTAGTATATATAGAGTATACTGTCCTCTGTAGTATATATACAGTATACTGTCCTCTGTAGTATATATACAGTATACTGTCCTGTGTAGTATATATACAGTATACTGTCCTGTGTAGTATATATACAGTATACTGTCCTCTGTAGTATATATACAGTATACTGTCCTCTGTAGTATATATACAGTATACTGTCCTCTGTAGTATATATACAATATACTTTCCTCCTCTGTGTTAATTACTTTACACAGTTTAGTGTCATCTGCAAAAATTGATATTTTACTGTGCAAGCCTTCTACAAGATCATTAATAAATGTATTGAAGAGAATAGGGCCCAATACTGACCCCCTGTGGTACCCCACTAGTTACAGTGACTCCTCCAGTACTGACCCCTGTGGTACCCCACTAGTGACAGTGACTCCTCCAGTACTGAACCCTGTGGTACCCCACTAGTGACAGTGACTCCTCCAATACTGACCCCCGTGGTACCCCACTAGTGATGGTGACCCCTCCAGTACTGACCCCTGTGGTACCCCACTAGTGACAGTGACCCAATCTGAGTATGTACCATTAATAACCACCCTCTGTTTTCTATCACTGAGCCAGTTACTTACCCACATACAGACATTTTCTCCCAGGCCAAGCATTCTCATTTTATATACTAACCTTTTATGTGGTACCGTGTCAAATGCTTTGGAGAAGTCTAGATATACGACATCCATTGAGTCGCCGCGGTCCAGTCTAGAACTTACCTCCTCATAGAAACTGATTAAATTGGTTTGACATGACCGATCCCTCATGAAGCCATGCTGATACGGAGTTATTTGCTTATTTTCATTGAGGTACTCCAAGATAGCATCTCTTAGAAAACCCTATATTAAGAATATAGTTTCCTTGTCTTCCTTCAGCAGCACCCACAGGGATATCTAATCCTCCTGAAACATAGGACAGGAGATGTCCATTAATCAATTAATTGCAGATCATATATTACTCCCTTTAGGGCCCTTTATGTTAACTTACTAGTAGTGCTGAGCGAACCTGAACTGTAAAGTTCAGGTCCATACAGAACTTTGCGAGTTTGGACCTGGACCCGAACTTTGAAAATAAAGTCCGGGTTCGAGTTCGGGCGTTTAACAAAGCTTGTTGAAAGGCTGCCGGGTAGCCAATCAACAAGCTTTTAATCTGTGGGCACTTAGAAGCCATCACAGCCATGCCTAGTAATGGCATAGCTGTGATTGGCCGATGCATCATGTGACCCAGCCTCTATATAAGCTGGATCACATGTAGCACCGCCCATCAGCTCTGAGAAGTGCAGGGACAGGAAGCAGGCAGCTGAAGTGAGGGAAAGTGTTAGGAATCTGGCTATTTATTCTGTGGGTGACCTACAGTATATATAGTGATTATTTGAGGGTGCAATACACCAGCTTTGCACCCCTGACACAGAAATATAATAATTACTCTGGATGTAAATTCTGTGGGAGACCTAAAGCGATTTTTGTGGGTGCAATGCATCATCTTTGTACCCCTGACACAGAAATATAATAGTTAATCCGTCTGTTAATCCAGTGGGTGACATATTTACGTTTTTGCTAAGACATACAGCTGTACTGCATACGTGACAGGCTAATTAATATAGTTATTCTGACTGTTCGTTCAGCCGGTGACATATTCCCATTTTTGGTTAGAGGTAAACCTGCACTGCATATCCAGGCGAGCCATCCCTGCCCTGCATGAACAAGTGGTGGACAAAATCAGTGTGCACTGCACAACGCCATCTGTGGCAAGGTCCACATAACTACTGATACGTGGACCTGTAAACATGGGCACGGACCTTATATCTTCCTGACTGCACACTGGGTAAGTGCAGTGGCGGCTGGGCCTGAGGCAGACGGCAGTTTAGCGCATGTCCTACCGCCACCGAGGATTGCAGGACATTTCTTATTGCTAGCTGTTGCCTCCTACTCTGCTTCCTCCTCTACCGCCTCCTCATCCGATCAGCGTAACACCTTCACCACCAACTTCAGCACAGCCAGGGGTAAACGACAGCAGGCTGTTTCGAAACTCATCTTTTTTGGGGAAAAACCCCACACCGCACAGGAGCTGTGAACGGGCATGAAACAACAGACCGATAAATGGTTGGTGCCACTGAGCCTTACGCCCGGCCTGGTGGTGTGCGATAATGGGCGAAATCTCGTAGCAGCTCAGGTTTGATGCACATCCCTTGCCTGGCACATGTTCAATTTAGTGGTGCAGAGGTTCCTGAAAAATGACCCTAATATTGGTGCAGAAAGTGCGGGCCGTCTGTGCTCACTTTCAGCTGTCTCACCCTGCTGCTGCTTGCCTGTCTGCGCTGCAGCGTAACTTCGGCCTTCCCGCTCACCGCCTCATATGCGACGTACCCACAAGGTGGAATTCCACCTTGTGCACGCTGGAGAAACTATGCAAGCAGCAGCAGGCAATAGTGGAGTTTCAGCTGCAGCACGCACGGGTGAGTCACTCTGGAACAGCACCACTACACCAACGAGTGGGCCTCCATGTGTACCATGTTGCGCTGTTTCGAGTACTCCACCAACATGGCCAGTGCCAATGACTCAGTCCTCAGCATTACTATCCCTTTCATTTCATCCCGATCATTTCCACGGTTATCAGGCCAGTCTTTCACAAGTGGCTTGGAGGGTGGGTTCCAGCACCAACAGAGGCCAGGTACACAACTGTCTAGCCAGGGCACAGTTCTGCAGGATGAGGAGGATGATGATGAGGAGGAACCGTGTTCACAGCAGGGTAGCACCCAAAGCAGCTCATGGGCATCAATGGAGCATAGCTGGGGGGCATACAGAGGACACAGACGATACACGTCCCACAGAGGACAGCTTGTCCTTGCCTCAGGGCAGCCTGGCACACATGAGCGACTACATGCTTCAATGCCTGCGCAATGACCGCCGAGTTGCCCATATTTTAACCAGTGCTGATTACTGGGTGGCCACCCTGCTGGATCCCCGCTTCAAGGACAATGTGCTGTCCTTACTTCCGTCACTGGAGTGTGATCGGAAGATGCGCGAGTGCAAGCGCACGTTGGTAGACTCACTGCGGAGGGCATTCACACCAGACAGTGGGGGCTCAGTGGAAGCACCAGGCGAAGGCAGAGGAGGAAGTCGCCAACGCAGCTAGGGGACCATCAGCACCTCAGAAGGGAGGGTTAGCATGGCCAAAATGTGGAAAAGCTTTGTCAGTACGCCTCAACAACCAGCACCACCAGCTGATATTCAACTTCTGGGTCTCCAAATTGGGCACATGGCCTGAGCTCGCCCTTTATGCCTTGGAGGTGCTGGCCTGCCCTGCTGCAAGTGTATTGTCCGAACGTGTGTTTAGCACGGCTGGGGGGGTAATCACAGACAAGCGCAGCCACCTGTCTACAGCCAACGTGGACAAGCTCACGTTCATTAAAATGAACCAGGCATGGATCCCACAGGACTTGTCCGTACCTTGTGCTGAGTAGACAAGTATACTGGCCGTACTCAGCCATTGTTATACTTCAGGGCACTTTATCTTTGCATTCTCTTTTCTATTTCTCTGTTTTGGGGTCTTCCCAAATAAAAAAAAAATAAAATAAAATAAATAAATAAAAAAACAACAAAAACAGTGTTGGCTACCTCCTCCTCCTTCATCACCACTTCCACCTACACCGCCACGTCCACTGCCTCCTCAACCTCCTACTCCACTTTGACCTCCGTCTCCTACTTCAAGATCATTATTTTTATTTTTTTCTATTCTATGTTATTTTAAGTCATTTACCTATCCACATTTGTTTGCAGGGCAACTGTCCTGCTCTTACCCCCATTTTCCTGCCCTCTAGCCCTTACTACGACTATTTTGCAGCCATTTTAGTGCACCAAAGTTCAGGTCCCCATTGATTTCAATGGGGTTCGGGTTCGGGTCCCGAACCCTGGCCTGAAGTTCGGCCGAACCCGAACTTCCACGGGTTCGCTCATCCCTACTTACTAGTAGTTCAGTGTTAGGGCTGTTATCCAGCTAGTACATGTGAGGGTCCATTCACACGTCCGCAAGTGTTTTGCGGACCGCACATGGCCAGCACTATAATAGAAATGACTTTTCTTGTCCGTGGTTGGAATAGGAAGAATAGGACATGTTGTATTCTTTTGCGGGGTGGGGACAGTGTGCTGTCCGCATCTTTTGCGGCCCCATTGAAAATAAATGGGTCCGCACCCGTTCCGCAAAATTAAGTAATGGATGCGGACCCATTATGGTCCAGGGACGAGCCATAAGAGTCAAGTCAGACAACATGACCACCGTTGCATATTTAAATCGCCAGGGAGGTACGAGATCCTTATCCCTCCTCAAAGAGGTGGAGCAGATCTTTGTATGGGAGGAGCCTAATATTGAACAGCTGTCAGCTGTACACATCAGAGGAAGAAAGAATGCTGTCGCAGACAAGCTAAGCCGCGACTTGACCCTTCCGGGGGAATGGTCTCTGGACCTGAAAATATTCCTTCAACTCAACTTAGGGTCAACCCCAGATAGATTTGATGGCTACCTAAGCCAATGTGAAAGTGCCTCTAGTCTGCTCCCTGTTCAGGGAAGACAACCCTTGGGCCCTAGATGCCCTTTCAGTCCCTTGGGACTTCAGGCTGACCAACATATTTCTGCATATTCCTATGATCCCAAAGGTCTTGCAGAAGATCAAACGGGACCAGGTCTCGACAATCCTGACATGTCCATAATGGCCCAAAAGGGCATGGTTTACACCACTAATGCTGATGAGTAGGAACACCTTCTGGAGGCTCCCACAGACTCCACACCTAGTAACTCAGGCCTCCTTCAGCCCTCTGCCCTGTTGAGGAATTAAAAGACTGGTTATCAGTCAGGTCTTGCAAACCAGGCCCACTATTCATGCACTCCGACCTATCACCATTAACGAAGTACCAATTTGATTGCATGTTAATTCAATGTAAATCACATCTAGGTTTAAAAAAGGAAAAAGTTACGGCTCAGAGCAGCAACATTGGCGTCTAAATTAGACCTCGAAGAAAATGTGATAAAGAGAATTGGTAGATTGAAGTCAAAAACATACAAGTTATACATCAGACCTGATTTATTAACATAATTTCATTTCAGATTCTATGAAGAATATCTGGAAAATTGGAAACAAATTGATTTCTTCAGCCAGAAAATGTTTGACAATTAGATTAAAAAAAAACAAAAAAAAAACACTTCACATAAAGAGCATTTATTCCGAATCTGTAATAGCATCAGAGAGGTGACCTGTGCCTAATATGTTAATTTTACACACTGGTTCAAACAACATGGGAAGACTTCGTACACACGAGTTAATAAAAGAATTAAAAATACATTGGAAAAAATCCACGTTCAATTCACAAGTTAAGATGCTTTTTTTCAGAAATAGTGCCCAGATTGGAGTTTTGAAAATCTGCTCTTTATGGACAAGATTAGAGTACGTATTAAAGGGGTTCTCCGGGAATTAAGAAAATGAAAATACTTAAATATGACTTTATTATACATATATTCTCAAATACCTTACATTAGTTATAATGGCTCGTTTTGTCTGTGGAGCAATGATTAGGAGAAATAAAATGGCTGCCGTCCTATTAGTACACACAGAACCTGTCCTAATCACACAGGAGGACAAGTTACTTCACAACACTGAGGTAAAGAGCTGCCTCATCCTCCTCTCTGCTCTGCTTGTCAGGGGTTATGATTAATACAGATGATAAGATCTTCAGCTGAATCTCTGTAGGAATGGAGTTCATGAGCAGATGTGACTAATAAGCAGCAGCTCAAGTATTCAGTCCCACATTACCACAGTCTGTACTTTATGTCTCCTCATGATCTCCATTCCCACAAAGATTCAGCTAAATATCATATTAAACTGTATTCAGGATCATAATCCCTGATGAGCAGAGTGGAGGATGAGGCAGCTCTTTCCCTCAGTGTTGTGAAGTAACTTGTCCTCCTGTGTGATTAGGACAGGTTCTGTGTGCACTAATAGGACGGCGGCCATTTTATTTCTCCTAATCATTGCTCCCCAGACAAAACGAGCCATTATAACTAATGTAAGGTATTTGGGAATATATTTATAATAAAGTAATATTCTCAGTTCCCGGAGAACCCCTTTAATAAAAGTATTGAGAAATATATAGTTTCTATTCATGGGATGTCATATAGACACAAGGAACTAGAAGGATTTGTTTTACGGTTTATACGATAGTTCAAAACAAACACTATCCGATATTGGTCATGACATATTTAATGTTGGATTACAGAACATGATCGAAGGAGGCCGCTGTGTTTAGCTTCGCTTTATGGCGTTGTGGGTAACGTCGCTCTCTGAGTGGACTAGGTTGGTGATTACTTATTCAGTGATTATTTGGCTATGGTTTATTTTATTGGTGACATTCAGCACCGTGGCCAATCATATTCCATTAATAAAGTCTACTAGATACTTTAAGAGTGGTTAATCGTTGATTTATTGTGGCAATTGTTGGTATATCCATGTGCAGCCCTAGTGGTGAGATTTGTGGGGTGTCTCCTGCCCTGTGTGTAATTATACTTCCAGGGTGGTATTTTTGGGATGTCTACTGTGATAGGAACAATTTTGCCTCTAGTGCAATAATTAAGAGGTATCGAAAAATCTACATATTGTAGTCGCAGCATTTTTTTCAGATATCTCATTTACACCGTGGGGTTCAAGCAGAATGATACCATGGTTACACCAGGTATTGGTACTTTTGGAAGTGTGGACAGGTGCAGAGTCCAGCTGGAAAATAAAATCAATCAGGTAGACGGCTGCACTGACTTTGGTCTTGATAAAACACAGTGGACCTACACCAACAGATGACATGGCTCCCCAAACCATCACTGATTGTGGAGACTTCACACTGGACCTCAAGCAGCTTGGATCGAGGCCTCTCCACTCTTCCTCCAGACTCTGGGACCTGGATTTCCAAATAAAATGCAAAATTTACTTTCACCTGAAAACAGGAGGGTCTCTGGAGGGTCCTTCAGTGAGAAAGATTGAGAGACGTTCTTCTTGTAGCTGCTTTCTGTTCCGGGAGGGACCTCCACGTATCAACTCAAAATGTCCCGGGTAAAATCGGGTATTTTAACCTCCTAAGGGCTCATGCACACAACCGTGGTTTGAATCTGCAGTTTTTGTGGGTCGGATGCGGATTGATTCCTATTTATGGACAAGGATATTACTGTTTTATTTGGGGCCGGCGTTTCCGTTCCACAAAATGTGGAATGCACATGACTGGTATTCCTGATTTGCAGATCCACAATTTGCAGACGATCAAAACAGCCAACAGTCACATTCAAATTGGAAAAACCCTCTAAAATTTGCCATTTTTTATTTGAAGTAACTCTGGGGACACAATTGCATTTTAACTAATTTTAGACTTAGGACAATAACATTTCCCCCCTGTGTGTTCTAGCAGTCATAAATTTTTATTTTGCAGAATTAGTTGTAGGTTTTTAGGAACCATTTTTGGGTGTATATATAGTGTATTAAATAATGTTTATTATTTTATTTTTAGGCAATTTTTAGCAATTTTAATATTATTTAGTTGAATTGATTTAGGGTGTTCATTGTGTGCTATAAGTAATATAACTTTATTAAGTGGGTCGGTATAATCATGATAATGTCAAATTTATATATATTTTTTATTATTTTTTTTCTCTCCTCCTGCAGGCTGTCTGCTCCCCGCTCCATCTCCAGACTGAAGAGGGGGGAAGGGCGCTGCATTAACTGCTCATATCTCTGGACAGCGGCTTGGTCTTGTTTGAAAGCTGGCATTCTAAGCTTTCAAAGAATGCCAGCACTTATTTTACTCACTTATATAGTGCTAACCGTTTGTTAACCGTACTTTTGTGAAATTTAAAGACCTATAAACAATATTCCGTTATCTATAATTGTGTATGATGTAGTATGAATCTGGAGATAAGACTTTTTTTTCTTTCTTTTGTAGGACACATACAAGCACCGAGGAAGCTCAGCAGAAGAGGACCCATCTGAGTCTGAAATGGAGGCAATTGTGGGGCCCTCTGTCAGGAGCAAGCCGGGGACAGTCAGGGTCCCCTCCTGCTGATCCAACAAGGGCTATATATCATCTGCATTTGCTGGAATTGGTAGGAGACGCCGAGCAGGTAGAAGACAGCCATCGGAGCTAGAGGATCTAGGAAGCATCGTTCACAACGCTTGCTTAGATTGGATGATCAGAACACTCGGACTAGGGAGAAGCTTCTGGCTCGCATACTGTGGCTGGAAGTGGCGGGCAGCTAGATAACCTTAGTCTCAATGGTGGGTTCCTCCTAACTCCGGCTCCGTTGCTGGACCAAGTGAGTGCTGAGCATGTTCCATGTTGACTGGACCATCAGAGATTTCATGCACTGCTGCCCTTCCCGTCACCTACCTATAACCTACTCTGCCTCTAAAACCATCCAAAACAGCGCTATGCACCACCCTCTTGAGATATCACTTGGCTCCCTGCTAGGCGGAAATCTCCAACTAGCATAGTGTTATGAAGCCCGTTATGTCACCAACTCACAACAGTGATGCTCCTATCCTCCAGACAACTGACAACCCAGATTATGTTCCAGCATCTTTGTACATCAAGGAACTGCAGACACCGGTCTACATCAAGGCAGCAGTTCCCAACCTATAGGATGCAGAACCAGACATTAGGACTGACAACGATTGTCCAGACCTGACATGGATGAAGAAAGTGATGACGGCCTTATAAATACAGCAGCCATCAGAGGTGCCACAACCTTGATAACATAAGCAGCAGGATCTCCAGCTTCATATCCAGACTAAGATCTCTAATCTGCTCCTGCAGCCCTGACCATGACTAGACAGTTATACAGTAACATCATAAAGTGGAGGCGTGGACTCCTTTACCATCTGGAGTCTGAAGGAGGGGCCCATAACATGTGGAGACAAATGAGGCACCATTAACATCTGGAGGATTCATTTTTCTCACAAGGGGGAAGAGGATCACATACAGAAGATCCCTTTTACCTTCAGAGAGTGGATCGATCATATGGGAGCCACTGTTACCATCATAAATCTGATCACATGTGGAGACCTCCTTTTACCATCTGAAATTGGAAACAGAGACGCATCCACTTGGACAGAAGGAAAATCAAACAAGATGGACATGACAGTGACAAACCCGATGAACGCGTCCTTCATCTGTATCTCCTTTACTTTTATGGCTGCTGAAAAAAAAATGTCATCAACAATAAGATTTATCTTCAATTAGATATCAAATTAAAAAAAAAAACGAAGTCTTGGAAGGACAGAAGACATCTTATTGCTAGAACTTTAACCCCTTAATGACTCATGACGTACTATGTACGTCATGATGTGTTGTAAGTTAGCGCATCATGACGTGCATAGTACGTCATAAAATGAAAGTGTCACCGCAAGTATACGGGAAGCTTAGCCCAGCGCAGCTCCGTTCTCCTCATTCTGACAGTTGACATTTGAGGAGATCGGAGCTGCGTCCTGTCAGAGAGCATTTGTGAAAAAGAAAGATAAAAGAAAAGTGCCCCCACAGTGTCCCAGTTCCCCCAAACGCACCCCATCCTCTAGTCACCTGTGTCTTGTGTCAGCTCGTTAGGGTTAGGAGTTATTGGTAAAAGTTAGGGTTAGAAGTTAGACGTTTGAATAAAAAAAAAAAATTACTAAAAAAAAAAATTAATTAAAAAAAAAATATATATATAAAAATTACTGGCGATTAGGTAGCCTTTGTTAGTTCGCCAGAGTACTGGCAGTTTGGTAGAAGTAGTTTAGTTTAGTAGTTTTCAAGAAAAAAAGGGAAAAAAAATATATAACTATATATATATTTAAAGGGGTTGTCCGGGTTCAGAGAAGAACCCGGACATACCTGCAATTTCACCCAGGCAGCCCGCCTGAAGAGGACATCGGAGCATCTCATGCTCCGATGCCCCCCCCTTGCCCTGCACTAGATCGCGCAGGGCAAGGTCTCTTTTGTTTATAAATACTCGCTGCCGGGCGGGTACTTCCGCCCGGCAGTGAGTTCGGTGACGTCACCGGCCTTAATGGGCCGGCTTTAGCGCTGCCCTAGCCGTTTTACTGGCTAGGGCAGCGCTAAAGCCCGTCCATCAGCGCCGATGACGTCACCGGCTCACTGCCGGGCGGAAGCCTCTGCCTGGCAGGGACCGGTACGTCACCGGAACCTGGCTAAATTCCTTTGCCCTGCGCTAATTAGCACAGGGCAAAGGAGGGCATCAGAGCATAGGTTGCTCCGATGCCCTCTTCAGGCGGGCTGCCTGGGTGAAATTGCAGGTATGTCCGGGTTCTTCTCTGAACCCGGACAACCCCTTTAAGTTGTAGCTTGCACCATATATAAAATGGCTGAGCGTACGTATACGGCAGAGGAGGCATACGCATTTATCTATTCTGATACAGAAAGTGCAAGCGAGACCGAACAGTTTCAAATTTCGTCATCATCCACTAACTCTAGTGATGACGAGCCGCAGCAAAGTCGCAGACGTGACTCTTTGCCTGCCACTAGCACTACTGACCGCGAATGGATGCCCACAGAGTCATATGCTCCGTCTGTTCCAGAATTTAATTCTGTCACAGGCATCCATGTTGATATTACGGGGTTTAGGGAGGTGGAATATTTTAAAATCTTCTTATCAGAAGAACTGATAAATTTGACGGTCGAGCAGACCAATTTATACGCTGCTCAATTCATCGCTAGTCACCCCACCTCATATTATGCTAAGACTGGCATATGGTGCCCTGTTGTTGGGGCGGACATTTTAAAGTTTTGGGACCTCCTTCTAAATATGGGTCTCATAAAGAAACCCACTATGAGATCTTACTGGTCATCTGATGTGTTGTACGATACCCCCATGTACAGGGCAGTAATGACCAGACAGCGATTTGAGACTATCCTGCGATTTCTGCACTTCGCTGACAACACACAGTGCCCCCCACGTGATGACCCCAGCCACGACAGGCTTTTTAAAATTAGGCCCCTTATAAATTATTTAAATCAATACACCCCAGAAAAAAACATTGCAGTGGACGAGTCACTTGTCCTTTTTAAAGGCAGGCTGCAATTTCGCCAATATTTGCCAAGGAAGAGAGCACGATTTGGCCTAAAAATTTATAAGCTCTGTGAGAGTGAAACAAATTTAGAGTTTATGAGGGCAAAGATACCCAGTTTACCCCTCCTGAATGCCCCCCTTCCCTAAATGTGGCAGGCAAAATAGTGTGGGATCTCCTGCATCCTCTTTTAGATAAGGGGTACCACTTGTACATTGATAATTATTATACAAGTGTACCCCTTTTCAAGTGCCTTTCAGTAACAAAGACAGTGGCATGTGGCACCATACGCCGCAATCAAAGAGGCCTGCCCAAGCCTTTAGTAAACCAAAAACTGAGGCCTGGGGAAATAAAAGGCCTCTGCAATGGGGACATCTTACTGATAAAATATCGAGACAAAAAAGATGTCCTCATAATTACAT
The DNA here is from genome assembly GCA_900303285.1 of Rhinella marina. Classification (NCBI taxonomy): domain Eukaryota; kingdom Metazoa; phylum Chordata; class Amphibia; order Anura; family Bufonidae; genus Rhinella; species Rhinella marina. The sequence continues at coordinate 21,206 of ONZH01010799.1, read as the reverse complement.
CTATCCACCCAGACAGCAGCAGCCCTGTTCCTGTACGCGGCACCGATACCACCGTCCGTAAACCTGTCTGCATACAGGATTATAATAAATATATGGGTGGGGTGGACCTTGCAGACCAAATGCTGCAGCCTTATAGTGCGGTCAGGAAATCCCGCATTTGGTATGAGAAGTTTACATCCCACCTTATGCAAGTAGCCCTGTACAATTCATTTGTTATGTTCCAAAAAGCAGGGAACCATGGAACTTATCTTGAGTTTCAAGAAAAAAATCATAAAAAATTTGATATTTGGAGAGCAGGGCCAGGAAAGCAGAGCCCAGAAGAGATGCAGGGTCTGTTATAAGAATGGGATACGGCGGGACACCGTATATCAATGTGACACCTGTCCAGATAAGCCTGGACTTTGCATTAGACAGTGTTTCCGCATTTACCACACGTCTCAAGATTATTAATTTAATCAGTTTAATTTTATTTTTACTTCTTTTATGCACTTTTGGCCTTTTTTAATTTATTATGCAACCCACTGCTTTTTTAACACTCCTCATTTCATTATATTATTACCCAATTATAATTTGGGCAAACCCCAATAGGTAAAAATAAATTCTCATTATACCCCTAGATGAATACTGTAAAAAAAATAAAAAAATCACTACACCCCTAGATGAATACTTTAGGGAGTGTAGTTTTTGGGTTTCCACTGTGGGGGGTCCTCAGCGTATCTTCACACATCGATAACCACATATGGGGTGTTGCCATATTCTAAATTCTATGAAAAGCATATTGGGCCAAAGTGCTCACTACACCCCGAGATGAATACTTTAGGGGGTGTAGTTTCCAAAATGGGGTCACTTTTTTGGGGTTTCCACTGTGGGGGTCCCCAGGGTATCTTCAAATGGCAATACAGCGCCTGAAAATGATTCCAGTGAAATCTGCCCTCTGAAATCCATATTGTGCTCCATCTGTTCTAAGCTCTGCCGTTCACCTATACAGTAGTCAATAACCACATATGGGGTCTTACTGTAAACTACAGAATCAGGGTAATAGATATTGAGTTTAGTTTGGCTGTTAACCCATTCTGTATTATAGGAAAACATTTATTGAAATAGAAAAACTGCAAAAAATATGAAATTTTGAAATTTCTTCTCCATTTTCTTTTAATTCTTGTGGAGCACCTAATGGGTTAACAAAGTTTATAAAATCAGTTTTGAATAACTTGAGGGGTGTAGTTTATAAAATGGAGTAATTTTTGGGTGGTATCTAGTATGTAAGGTCCACAAAGTGACTTCATAACTGAACTGGTCCTTAAAAAGTGTTTTTTAGAAATTTTCTTAAAAAATGTAAATATTGCTTCTAAAATTCTAAGTCTTCTAATGTCCTAAAAAAGTAAAATGACATTTTCAAAATAACGCCAACATAACGTAGACATATGGGAAATGTAAAGTAATAACTATTTTGTCAGCTATCACTATCTGCCTTAAAAGCAGAGAAATTCAAATTTGGAAATTTACACATTTTTCCAAATTTTCTTTAAATTTGGGATTTTTTAATAAATAAAGGTGACAAATATTGACTCAAATTTACCACTAACATGAAGTACAATGTGTCACAAGAAAACAATCTCAGAATGGCTTGTATAAGTAAAAGCGTTCCAAAGTTATTACCACATAAAGTGACATGTCAGATTAGCAAAAATCAGTCTGGTCACGAAGGTGCAAAATGGCCCGGTCATTAAGGGGTTAAATAACTGGCTTCAATGATTTTGGCTTTATAGGTGAATAGGAAATGTCAATTAGTGCCAGTGTCTACAAGGTTGTCCTATGGAAACTATAGAAGAATGAAGATACTGCAAGGAGATACATACGTTGCATAGTTTTATATATACATTTTGTGTGTTAGACAACTCAGATTTCAAACTCCATTTCCAGAAGTGTTAGATTTTATTTAAATTTTATGTGATGTGCAACAAAAGTAAGTAGAAGTCAATTGCTTAAAGGGCATCTGTCAGCAGTTTTGTACCTATGACACTGGCTGACCTGTTACATGTGCACTTGGCAGCTGAAGGCATCTGTGTTGGTCCCGTGTTCATATGTGTCCGCATTGCTGAGAAATATTATGTTTTATTATATGCAAATGAGCCTCTAAGTGCACACAGGTCAGCCAGTGTCAGAGGTACAAAACTGCTGACAGATGCCCTTTAAAAATGAAAACAGGTAAGTTTTTTATTTTTATGTCTTTTATAAGAGGTATATCCAAGTCATGTAAATAATCAATGTTTAGGTCATATACTGATAAAACATATATACACAGGATATATTTTTCCTCATTTTAATTTATAACATAAATATGTGTCTAGTCAATATTTTGCATTTTAAAGGTGTTCTCTGGTCCCATCATGAATTTTTTGTGGGTTTTTTTTTCTGTTTTTCATTTCTGCACTTTCCTCCCCTGTTCTCTCTTCCTTCCCTGGATGTTCACATGCAGAACTTTCTGTTTTCCTCAGCTTCCTGGCAGGTTAACTAACCAAATCCATCATGCTTTGCTCTGCAATGTACTATGGGGTTTGCACTGCCTAACTAAAATTCCAGAGGGGAGGTGTAGGGGGCCGTCACTGCTGTCAGACGGCCTTGGTGGAGCCATCGGCAGAAAGTGTAGGTGACCATGAAGAAATAATCAGCAAGTGACACCTGTTAGTGTGGAGGCATCTAGAGAGACATCTGGAGCAGCTGCTGAGTTCTCCTCTGAGCAACAAGGATCCAGTACTAATATTGTAACAGTAGAAACAATCAGTATGGAGACATCCAGTGAGACACCTGGAGAGGCCCCTTGATTCCAGTCCCACCACAGAAACCATGGAGTCAGCCACTGAGGAGGGATTTCAAGTGGTAAAAAGAAAGACCACGTCATCTGAACAGGAACCACAGAAGCATATAACCATTCAGACGCCAGGATCATCTGCTGTAGAGATCTCTCCTGGGATTTTCCAGGTCTTAGGAGAAGGTGAGGATGTCTGCAGCGAGAATGTCCAGGAGGCTGCTGAAGGAGATGTCTGTGTCCACCAAGAGGCTCCAAAGGACATAGTAGTGGGAAAAGGAAAAAAATGAAGAAACCTCGGTGACCTGTGAGCAGTCTGAAGACCAAGGCGAGATGTCTGGCAATTTATTAGTGATTGTCCGATGAGAACTTTAAGGTTTACATGTCACAGGAGACCAGACTGCAGAACATGGAGGTCTCCTCATCAGAGACTGGGCACAAGGTGCATCATTCTGGTCTTTTAGGCTGGACATATATGAGGGGGTGGGGTTGTAGGGGGCGTCATTAATGTAGAGCACTGTAATCATCTCCGGAAATATGTAAACTGTTTGTAAATACTTTGTTGCTGATTTTTCAATAAAAGATTGACTGCTGTCAGGCGGAACAGTGCGGCAAGCGGAGCAAGTATTACATTCTGTATTTATAGAAATATTAGTTTGCTTTAGTCGTCTACATACCCGCAGTTTACAAGATCGGATCTGCCAACTAAATCCTGTAATAAAATACTCTATCTATAAGAAACATCCCATCGGTCCATGTATATATATACTGTATACATTTTATAGACGATTACAGTATGTATCATATCAAATTTTTACAAACTGGACCCATTGCATGCCAATCCCTTCTATATTTCAAAGTCCACGGGGCATAAAAAAAAAATCCCCACTATGTTTTTTTCGGAGACTTTTGTTCAAGAGTCTAATGATGTGTTATCTGATTGTTCCCTTGCTTTGATGGATTTAATTGTCAAATACGAAGGAGATAAACTGAGTAATCTCCAACAACAGTTGGATTCTTGCAGAGACTCCTTGAAAGAATATGAACAAGAAACAAAGTAATTTTGACTACCCCGCAAAAAAACAAAAAAAAAACAAAAAAAAAAATAAAACAAGCAAAAGGTTTAAAAAAATGTTTGTAATAGTTCTGGCCAATCCATACAATCTGATGGAGGTAATCAACAAGTTCCTACTTTAGCTTTAACGTTCAGTAGACAGTTTTTAGCCATAAAAAATATTATATTGAAACACCCATTTTGTATGAGGATGAGGTTTTGGCTAAGGTATTACGAAATGGACGTAGAGTGGTTTCTCGTCGTTCTTGTACCTTGGGTAATTCCTTATCGCCTTCTTTTTTTTCTTAGAAAAAACGCAGTGTGAGAACATAGTTACACTATACACTGTGGGTTTCTTCCGTTGTGGCTCCAATCCCTCTAAAACCTGTAGGTTTGCTACTCCTACAAAAACCTTCCATAACTCTTCTAGCTCTACCACATTCTCCGTGCAGAGTTATATTAATTGCAACACGGAGAATGTGGTTTATTTTATTGAATAATAGTAAAGCAAGGAAGTTTAAAAACAGAATTTTGGAACATTTAAATTATATTGAGAACTCGACTTGAATGTTTCCAATGCGGCTAAACATTTTATTAATACACACCCTAGATCAACCAAAACCTTCTCTGCATATGCTATTGATCATATTAAAAAATCCACCTCGTGGAGGTCAATATCAAACATATGGTTCTAAATAAAGAAGCCTTTTGGATTTTTCGCTTCAATACTTAGGCTCAAATCTCCGTAAAGAGTTGATGTGTCTGTATTAGCGCCATTTGTATGTAACTTTTGCACCAAGTGGGACGATTTTATTCATGTTATATTATTTATGAGTGTTTTCCCTTAGTCCATTTGTTTTATTTATTTATTTTATGAGACTTATTCACTTTTTGTATGGTTCAAAATTGACATGGTGGGAAGGTCTGGCACGGCCTCAGGGGGGGGACTGGGAACTTAAAGTGGCCCTGGAAAAAATAATAAAATTGGCCCTGTTGTAGTTGGGTCCAAATTGATGGAAGGCAGGGCCAGCAATACCATATTACGGCACATTATACCCCAACAGAGCCAAATACCACAGTCCATCACAAAATACTGCCAGCAGCATAAAATACATCCCCAAAAACTTCCACTGGCTGGCAGTGAGCAGGGCTTGGGTGGCCCCATGGGCATCGGTCCACCGGGAAATCTCTCTGTAAGGTCCATGGCCAATCCGCCCCTGCATGCCCTATTGGGGGCATTATTTTCTTTTGGGAGCTATTTTACTCCGTTCACTTACCTATGCCTTTCAGTTATGATTAAGGACGCTGTGTTTGTCCAAAATGCGTAAAGTGTTTTTGTGAAGTCTACACACTGGACATGATTGTATTGAATTTTAAAATAAATTGTCCAAGAAGTGTTCAAACTCGTTGCTTGACTTTCTACCTTTGTTAAATTTCAAGGCCTTCAAGGCCTTTTACCTGGGCTGTCCGTGCAAGGTGCTTATTTACGCCACAGGTGATATGTTGGATATGTTTCTATGTTGAACCAATTCCTTCTATCTTTGTAAACTGTAAAAAAAAAAAAAAAAAACAAGTTTCCAGGTCCAGATGGAATCTACACAGATAGTTCAGTCCTAGTATCCGGACACCTTAATTTTTAACGTTTGTTATAGTTTGAAGTTTTATTGATTTGTAATCAAATCTACTAATTACATAAAATTTATTATCATGTATATGTGAATGAGAAGCCCTGAGCGGCAAAATATTATTATTGGTATTATTTAATGGTTCTAAGTACAGAACTGTTTGTGCACTATTGGATGACAGGAGAACACATGCACACGTATTTGTAACCTGATGTATTTTTGTAGCTGTGGTGTTAGTCTCCCTGTCTTACTAATCATGGCTGGAAAGTCAGAGCTCGGTTTGGCTGGAGTCGGAAGAAATGTACTGACTCCAGCTTAAAAAAAAATATTTTAAAGGGGTTCTCCAGGAATTACGAAAATGAAAATACTTAAATATTACTTTATTATAAATATATTCCCTAATACCTTTCATTGAAAGGTTTTTGGGAATATATTTATAATAAAGTAATATTGGCATATTTTCATTTTCTTAATTCCCGGTGAACCCTTTAACTTTCATAGAAAGTTTAGAAATGTTTAATAATTTTTTTATCAATCTAGGGCCTTTAAGGCCGTATTACACAGCCCAATTATGTCAGTGATTGTTGGGAAGAAAGCGTTCCCTCCCGCCAATCACCTGCCCACTAGCAGAGGAAACTGCCGCTTTTACATGGAACGATCTCCTCCTCAGCAAAAGGAGGCGCGATAATTATGCCATTGCTCTTCCCTATACTGAATCATTGTTTGCCAGCAGCAGATCATTATTAGACACCAGGATCCGTCTCCTGCAAACGATCATTTTTAAACCAGTCAAAAGATTTGGATGAGCAAGCGTTTGCTCATTCATCGGGTAATCAGCAGCAGTATTACACTGCCAGATCATCACTAACCAGCATTTCTACGAACGCTCGTTAGCGAGCGACCATCTGGCAGGATATCTGCCTGATTATATAAATCAGTGATAAGCAGGATGTTCTAGTGATGGCAGATAATCAGTTCTCCTCTGTTCTATGTTCTCTCCTGTCCTTACAACTAGGTTCCTCTTCTAAAGACCAGAGGAAGGAAGTTCACCACTGGGAGTGCCTACTGTTATCTCAGAACTGCTAGACAGAACCAGACAACAGTAAATATTAACCTTTCAACAAACTTTGCATTAATCAAGGAATAACACTTTCTGGCCATCATATTGCTTGTATCTGCATTTTTTTAGCAGTTTTCCTGTTCACAGCTCTCTCAGACATGGTGCCACCATCTATTACACAAAGAAGGTAGAGGAGAATCTGCTTCCTAACCTTCTCTTTTGAACTGAGAAGAAGCTCCGGGATCATGGAGGACATTACCGATAAGTACATTTTTGTATGGTTGTGAATTAAGCACTTGTGCAGAGATATAAACCTGTCCTGTAGCTGTTAAGTCTCTTTGGTGTCTCTCTTTGAGTCCAGTCTCCCTTAGCACTCCCTACTCTTCTCCACTTTCCATAGACTTGTATTGACATATGTAATATGATACTTAAGCAGAACTAGACCACCTAAATGAATACTTCAAATTGAAAAACAAGCTGATAACATGAGTAATAGATATTTCTCACTGATAAAACATATTACACAGTTTCTTGTGGTCACTTAAAAATATGCAAAAAAAATATGTAAATATAGCAGCTGCACTTTTTAAATGTTTATTTTATTCCCATTTAGACTTGAATTACAGATGATTCTCTTTGTTTCCAGGACATACATATATAGCTGCAAAAATATATCTGACTCTGACTGCTTTTTTTCTAAAACATTTCCAACTACATATACATTTATACACAGCAGACAATTGTGCAATATATATTATATATTGTAATAATAAAGTCTTTTTTTTTAAGAAAAACAATTGCCATTTGGATTGTGAATGCACAATTTAAAAAACTGTCAAATAAGCTTCTTATTAAATCAGCTGTATTTGAACATTGCATCATAACTCAAGAAAATATTTTGTGTCAGGGAATGAGAAATGATCCAGATGAAAACAAATTCTGTGATGTCAAGACCAGTGCGTATACAGGCAATGATAAAAATGCTCATCTGAGAGACATTGACAGTAAAGTATTCAAAGCAGTGAATGAGAAAGACTGCAGCAAAAGAAAAGAACCCGGGGCAGCACCTCCAGCCAAGAAAAGGAGCAGAAAACTTAGCAGATATTTTTGTCAGTGACAAGGTTACTAATGATAGTAGATACATTTAAAATACAGATCATAGAGTCTATATCATTAGTTTTACTACCTACTTTTATAGGTCTGGAGAAATGGCATACATGGCATTTATCTGGAAAGACAGTGTTAGAAAATAAGTAATTGAAGAAACTCATACAAAAGAACTTTAAAAATCGTATAGGGCTATGTTCCACTGGCGCTTGTACCCTCTGATAATGTATTTCTGTCGCTGTGGTAACGCTAGTGCTGCAGGAACAAACTGACCAAATATACAAATATATGGTTCAGCGCGACCTGTACCTCACACCTCTAATAGTGTCTCAATAAGGGATATCTGGGCAGGTCGCAACGTAAGATCAAGTGTATATACAAAATGTGTATTCCTTGCTGGAAGCTGCTGTGTTTCACTGTCCTTTGCCGAAATTCCCCTTGTGTATAGGGTGGGGTCGAAGATCCTAAAAACTCTTATTAAGGAAGTGCGCGCCCCGGCCGGTAGCACTGCTCTTCTGAACGACTCGCGAAACTCACGCTCAGCCACGTCACTGTTTGAGTACGGATACCCAGGAGTGTCCAAACGCGTTTCGGATAGATCGCCATCCTTCATCAGGGATATGGGCTAGCTCCCCTGGTGTCTTTTATATAGGTAACCCCCCCTTCCCTCATTTTTAACCCTCCCTTCACTGTTCTTTTGTAACGCTCCAACTTTCCTTTGCTTTAGGGCTCACGCACACGACCGGTGCCGGCCTGTGCGGAGCGGAGGCACGGATCGGACCACCACGGAAGCACTACGTTGTGTTGTTTCTGGCCATGCCTCCGCACCGCAAGCACTACTTTTTTGTGGTGCGGACCGTTGACCCCATTCAAATGAATGGGTCCGCGATCCGAATGTGCTGGCCCCACAGTCAGTGTCCATGTATTGTGGACCGCAAATTACGGTCTACAGCACAGGCACTGACTGCACATGCCCATGTTCATGAGCCCTTCTTCAAATGCAAACAATTCAGTCTCAGAGTTTAACCCTACTGGTACCAGTGTGCTCATATTAAACATCCGGCGTGTCTCTGCTTTGGACATTTTTTTAATATAGTCTTCTCTCCTTTGATCTCCCTTTACTATTTCCAATCCACTGAATTTAGTACCCAAACTTAGGCCCTCATGCTTCTTTTTATAATGTCAGGATAGGGGCGGCCTTCACATTCTTTTAGTCAATGTCCTTTTTGTACGTCCTGTATAGATTTTCTTACACGGACAAGTTAATGCATAATTCCCCCCCCCCCGGCTATTGATGTGACGTGATCTCTTATGAAATATATGAATCTACCATCTGTATTTGTTATTTGTGCGATTTCTCCCGATTTTTTAGTGATTTTTAAACTTTTGCATACTGCACATATTCCACATGGGAAAAAAAACCTTTGGATAATTGGTTTGTTTTTCCCGAGTTGTTTCCCCGTGTATTAATGCACTTATTAGTTGGTGCCACCATATTTCCCCCATTTTTATATATAAATCTGGGTATATCTGGAATATATTCACCTATTATTTTATCTTCTTACAAGATATTCTAATGTATTTTAATGACACTCTTAAAGGTCTCAGTCTGGCAATTAACCACTTCCAGACCGGGCCATTTAACCCCTTCCTGACCAGGCCTAATTTTGCAAATCTGACATGTGTCACTTCATGTGGTAATAACTTTGGAACGCTTTTACTTATCCAAGCCATTCATAGATTGTTTTCTCGTGACACATTGTACTTTATGTTAATGGTAAATTTGAGTCAATATATTTTACCTTTATTTATAAAAAATAAAAAATGTACTGAAAATTTTGTAAAAAAAAAAAAAATCACAATTTTTTAAATATGAATTTCTCTGCTTTTAATTTGCATAGGGATATGTAATAAAATTGTTATTAATGAACATTTACCATATGTCCACTTTAGGTCGGCATAATTTTGGAAATGTAATTTTATTTTTTTTAGGACGTTAGAAGGCTTCGAATTTTAGATGTAATTTTTAAGATTTTCATGAAAATGTCATAGTTAATTTTAAAGGACCTTTGAAGTTCTAAAGTGACTTTGAGGGGCTTAAATAATAGAAACCTCCCATAAATGAACATATTTTAGAAACTACAGCCCCCAATGTAATCAAAACTGTAACTGTGACCGGCAGTAATGAGAGGGAGATAGTACAAGCATTTGTGATGGCTTTGACAGCTTGTCAGAGTGATCTAAAGCCTGGAGACCAGGAAAAAAGGTCTCAGGTTAAAGCTCCATGTTCTTGGCTGTCAGGAGGCAGCTGAGTCATGGAGCTTCTATGTACAGGTGCTGCACACGGGGGAAAAGCTGAAGGACGTTTTAAAACGTCCATTCAGAGATAGAGATCCACTACCAGGACGTTTATAGTCAATGGGCAGACTGGAAGTGGTTAAATTGCGTAATAAAAGGTGGTATTTCCAGTTGTTGTTCCCTCCCCCCATTTCTATTGTCTAATCTATATATAATATCTTATTCGGCTACTGTTATTTTCTGTTTAATTAACTTGTCCTTAATATAGCCCTTTGACTCGAATTTTTGTTGGAATTCCTCTGCCTCTTTCTTATAATCCTCCATTGTTGCTCAGTTTCTTTTTTTCGCATAAACTGACTTTTGGGTACATTTTCCAACTATTGAGGGAGATGACAACTTTCTCGTGAAATAAAGCTGTTTACATCCGTGGGTTTTTTTATATGGTGAAATATTTAAGATTACACACAAGGTCAAATGTGTCACGAGTGGAGTAATATACCATGCTACCTGTCCACGTGGAAGAATTTATATTGGAATGACCACAAGGGAATTGAAAAAACGTGTGCGTGAACATGTTTTGGACAATAGTTCAGCGGCGGATGAGGATTTTGTCTCTAGTCTTAAACCGATACCGAGACATTTTAAGTTGAGACACAACTGTGACCCAAGCCTTTTAAAGGTGAAGGCAATAGATCGTGTGTATCCCACAGTGAGAGGTGGGAACTGGAAGAGGCTTTTGGCTCAGAAGGAAACAAGGTGGATTCACAAATTAGGTCCGCTGTCTCCCCAAGGCTTTAACGAACACAACAGTTTTGCCCCTTTTCTGTAGTTGATGCCCAATAAGATTTTTTTTCGTTATATTCGTGGTCCCTCCCCCTCCTTTGTTTTGCCCCTTTATAATCTTTATTTATTACATTTTTACCTACTAATATTCTCTTTGTGCAGCACCCCCTCTGACTAGGGTTGTAGCTTGGTCTACAAAAACTTTTTTAATTTTAGTGTTTTTATAATATTTTTTATGTTTATTGTAGTAGGTTTGGATTGAAGATCTGAAGTAGATAAGAGGAATGAAGAACACAACCATTCTATCGAATTCTGAGTGCGTTCTCTGAAGTTGTTTGTAGAATCGGATTTTGCTGCATCGATAAGCTTTTGCCGCATGTAGGGTACATGGAAGCCATATAAGATCCACTTGTGTATTTTTGTATTTTATAGTTTATGCATTGGTAATGATTTTTAAATTATTTGTATTCATGTATCTTTATGCACTTTAATATTTGATGAATTGTTTTTTATTTTTTAATATATTTATATTTTTCCTTCATGTACACATTAAAAAAATCTTCTCACCTATTCTTCTCTTCTTTTATTCTCTAGTCACTTGCACTACTTTGCACACCCTGTTCACACTTTCACATTTTTGTGCTGCATGTGTGGGACTTGCATTATATTATTTATTCATTCTGATAACTAAGTACCAATTCAATTTCATTCTTTAATCCTGTCTTCATCAGTTAGGCTATAGCGAAGAAAAAATCTCAGCCCATTCCTTCCGTATTGGAGCCGCAACTTTTGCGAATCAAATTGGATTACAACATAAGACAATTAAAAACATTGGTAGATGGAGTTCAAATTGTTTTAAACGTTATATAAGTCCAGATTTAATTCTCATCTAATTACTTTTCAGGCAAAAAGAAAATAATTTGGATTTTGAGCGATCAATTATTGTCGCTAGTTAAAAGAAAATCTGATGTCAGAAAAGGATCAATTAATTTGGGATTCTCAGACGATTACTTAATCCTCTGGAAAGCAAAAATGAATTTTAAAGTACAAGATTCAGTGGAGGAATGCAACAAGTTATTGTCTTTATGGCCCAATCCAGATTTAACAATTCTCCAATTGGGATCTCATGACTTGGGGAAAGTTCATACTCACGACCTCTTATTTGAGCTCAAAGATTATTTTAATAGAATACATAGTATATTTAAAGCAAGTAGATTGGTTTTTGCGGATATCATTCCCAAATTCTCATGGTCTGTCGAAGGTCTCTCCTTCCTTGAAAAAATTTGCAAACGTATAAACAAACAAACAAATGGAAAATTTTATGCAAAATATTGGTCAGTTTTCATACAGACACTTCAAATTAGAAGGATTTGTAAGGGAATCTATGACCTGTCCAAGGCTCAATTATCAGACATAGGTTTGTGATATCTTCATTGTTGATTCACAAAATATGATTGAAAAGTTTATAGATTAATTTGTTTTGTTTGGTTGCGATGCTGCCATTCGCTACGCGTGATGGCGGTTGGGGGTTAAGTCACTCCAAATGAGTGGACTATGGTTTTGTTAAGTCATTTAGTTTCATTTAATTATTTCTATTAAAATTGGAAATTTTATTAGCGCAATTAGATGCAGTGATCTCGCTTGATCACGGCATCTTATGCCTTTATTTACCGCGATCGGCATTATTTAAAACAGCCGAGACTTGCCAGCTATGACGCCCGGTGCACGTGGGAGCAGGAGCTCCAGCGCCGTACAAAATACTGAAATGAATTGAATAAATTAATGTTGTACCTTTTTCCTTGTTGTGTGATTATTACTAACTAAAATGGAGGATATGACATCATGAGTAATAGTGCGTTAGCTGATTTTTTTATTTTTCAGAAATACGTCTCAGAAACTGTACACTGCAGATGAGGCTTACAAACTGCTGGGCTTAGAAACTGAGCTGTCTGATAACGCTGATAGTGATGTCAGTTTCTGTGGTTTTGATAAGTGCGACACAGAGAGCTCTGACAGTAGTGTGCACGCTGGACGATTATCGAAGAGGTACAGTACCACCAAACCACAAAATTCTGACACCCCTACCACCAGCAGAGACATGCCAACTACAGGTCCTGACACCCCTACCACCAGCAGAGATATACCGACTGCCAGCAGAGAGGCACAAGTGCCTGAAATGCTCCCTGAAATTGCCTCTCTGAATTGCTAACCCCCAAGTACAGGCATCCCGTTTGTCCCAGAATTTAATGCAGTACCGGGTATTACACTGGATGTACAGTGCCTTGCGAAAGTATTCGCCCCCCTGGAACTTTTCAACCTTTTGCCACATTTCAGGCTTCAAACAAAAAGATATAACATTTTACATTTCTGGTGAAGAATCAACAAGTGGGTCAAAATTGTGAAGTGGAGCGAAATTTATTGGATCATTTAAACTTTTTTTTGTAATAATAAAACTGAAAAGTGGGGCGTGCAAAATTATTCGGCCCATTTCCTTTCCCTCCAGAAGTTGATTTCTGATCTCTGAATGATCCAATGTTGTCCTAAATGACTGATGAAGAGAAATAGAATCCACCTGTGTGTAATCAAGTCTCCGTATAAATGCACCTGCTCTGTGATAGTCTCAGGGTTCTGCATCATGAAGACCAAGGAACACACCAGGCAGGTCCCTGATACTGTTGTGGAGAAGTTTAAAGCCGGATTTGGAGACCAAAAGGTTTCCCAAGCTTTAAACATCCCAAGGAGCACTGTGCAAGCGTCATATTGAAATGGAAGGAGTATCAGACCACTGCAAATCTACCAAGACCCGGCCATCCCTCTAAACAAGGAGAAGACTGATCAGAGATGAGGCCAAGAGGCCCATGATAACTCTGGATGAACTGCAGAGATCTACAGCTGAGGTGGGAGAGTCTGTCCACAGGACAACAATCAGTCCAACACTTCACAAATCTGCCCTTTATGGAAGAGTGGCAAGAAGAAGCCATTTCTCAAAGATATCCATAAAAAGTCTGGTTTACAGTTTGCCACAAGCACCCGGGAGACACCAAACATGTGGAAGAAGGGACTCTGCTCAGATGAAACCAAAATCAGACTTTTTGGAAACAATGCAAAACGATATGTTTGGCATAAAAGCAACACAGCTCATCCCCCTGAACACACCATCCCCACTGTCAGACATGGTGGGGGCAGCATCATGGTTTGGGCTTTTCATCAGCAGGGACAGGGAAGATGATGGATGGAGCCAAATACAGGACCATTCTGGATGAAAAGACCTGAGACTAGGACAGAGATTTATATTCCAACAAGACAATGATCCCAAACATAAAGCAAAATCTACAATGGAATGGTTCAAAAATAAAGGTCTCCAGGTCTTAGAATGGCCAAGTCACAGTCCAGACCTGAATCCAATGGAGAAGATGTGGAAAGAGCTGAAAACTGCTGTTCACAAACGCTCTCCATCCAACCTCAAAGAGGAAGAATGGGCAAGAATTTCATCTCTAGATGTGCAAAACTTATAGACATCCCCCAAGAGACCACAGCTGTAATCGCAGCAAAGTATTAATGCAAGGGGGACAAATAATTTTACACGCCCCACTTTTCAGTTTTATTATTACAAAAATAGTTTAAATGATCCAATAAATTTCCTTCCACTTCACAATTGTGACCACTTGTTGTTGATTCTTCACCAAAAATGTAAAATGTTCTATCTTTTTGTTTGAAGCCTGAAATGTGGCAAAAGGTTGAAAAGTTCCAGGGGGCCGAATACTTTCACAAGGCACTGTAACTGGATTTGACCCACTACAGTTTTTTCAGCTGTTTGTAACGGATGACCTTTTTGAGACAAATTTATATGGCGCTCAATATATTTAAAAAAAACCCTCCTCTTACTATGCCCGGTCTGGACAATGGACACCCACAAATGGATGAAATGAAAAATTTTTTGGCCATAACATTAGCTATGGGTATCGTATAAAAAAAACTACAATACGGTCTTATTGGGAGGCAAGTCCCATCCATAGCACCCAAAGTTTTGCAACTGTTATGTCCAGATACCGATATGAAATGCTCCTCAAATTCTTTCATGTCAATGACAACAGTCAGTGCCCCTCAAATTCTTCTCCGGATTACGACCGGTTATATAAAATTAGGCCACTTCTACAGTAAATTATTTGTCTGAAAAATGTTTAGCTGTTTATACCTCCTCTGAAAATGTATCAGTTGACGAGTCACTTGTTAAATTTAAAGGAAGGTTACATTTCAAGCAATTCCTTCCGTCCAAGCGGGCCAGATATGGCATAAAACTTTACAAATTGTGTGAAAGCACAACAGGTTACACTTCTGCATTTCGAGAGTATCAAGGGAGAGACAGCAAACTAAACCTCCAAGGATGCCCAGCTGGTTTAGGAACAAATGCAAAAGTCATCTGGGAACATGAGTGTTGATGTTTCCTGATTGGCTGCCTGATATCACAGTGCAGACACGCCCCCTCTACTGACCAATGAGCAGCACACTGACATTCAGCTAGAGAACTGATAGCAACACACTGAGCATGCCTGACCTGACAAAGGCTCAGAACTACAGGTTGGTGCCATGGTAACTTGGGAGGAACACAGTGGGTAGCAGAGGAAAAAACTATATATATATATATATATATATATATAATATATATATATAAGGTAATGATTGATGATGAATTACAGTAGTCTAAAACATAAGTTCTATTCATGGTTACCGGAATACCCCTTAAAAGTGTAATCATACAAAGGCACGTTTTTAAATTTTCTTGCTGAAAAAAAAAATATGTATAATATTGCTGTTCCCTTTTTGCATTTTGGTACACATAGTTCTGTAGTAGGATTTATTTATTTTTTTTGTAGCTTGAGCCAAATCAGCAGCATAGTGAAAAACTGCAGTTTTTGGTGTTTGGTAACATATTCTAACAAAAGGTGTAAAAAAAAAAAAAAAAAAAAAAAAAAGAAAAAAAGAAAAATGTTAATTTTATAGGTAGGCATGCCTTTACTTCTGTGCACCATAAAGTGCCCTGGGAGTGGACGACGTACACAATTCAGATATTCTCTAAGTCCAGATCAGTAAGGTAATATATTTTGGTATTAATATTTGCATTTGTACTACTAATCAAGGGGGTGCAGTGGCCAAATTTACAAAAAAAAACATTAAAAACACGCCTTTCTTCACTATTTCTCTGCTCATAATAATAAAAAAAACATAGTAATTAATTAAACCAGTCAAGAAAATAAATACCCTGTGTGTCTTGGAAAAAATAAAGTCAAAACAGTTATGATATGCAAAGCACTTGTAAAGATATTATTATTATTTATAACCGTGCATACCAGAACTGTCAATTTTGACCCGAACACTGGGGCATCAATCACCCTTGGTCATGAAAGGGTTAAGTAATGTTACATAACAGAATCAGGCCTGATGCACGCGGTCTGTTGACCGGCCATATGTGGCGACCCCACGGTCTGTGCCCGTGCATTGCGGACTGCAATTTGGAGTCGAATAATTTGCAGTCACGTTAGTGACATCAGATATGTACAGTGTTGCCAGAAAAACAGATTAAAATCTTACCAACTGTACTTTGATTCGGATCTCAGCTCCACAATCCTCCACTGAAGTTGATTATATCCAGATTTTACCTTATGTTTTCTTCCAAACCAACAAATCCCACAAGAAACCAAAACTGTGGCATCATATAATATTAGCCGCAAGAAGCCTCATAGCACAAAAATGGAAAAGTCCAGAAATCCCGACCATCTCAGAAGTCTGGACATCGGCCTCACACGCTTGTAACATGGAAATTAAATTTGCCTCATACTCATTATCCCTGAAGAAAACCACAAAATACTGGTCCCTATGGAATCCAAACTATCATAGATCTAAACCAAACTGAATGTTCCCTTATTTATAGATATTCTCCAATGTAACAACGATATCGATTGATTATTTTATCTAAATTATACAACTGTAAAACTAACCCTTTATTATCAAAGATGATTGTCTGTATATTCTAACCTGAATGTATAGAAATGTGTATATCGGGTCGGATTATAACTGGAGCATTTGGAGCTACTGCTCCAGGCCCCGCGCCCCTGGTGCCGCCCCCCGCTGCCGGTGGTACAGTGGAGCATGGGAGCTTTGCGCTCCCGTGCTCCGCTGTCTCCTATCTCACTGGCTACTTCCGCCAGTGAGATAGTCGCATCCGTCTGACCCAGGTCACCGCAGCCCCGGATAGGCCAGAGCCAGAGCCTATCCGGAGCTGCGGGCAACAGAGCAGACGGACGCGATGACGTCATTCGCATCCGCTTGACCCGACGTATATGACCCAAGACATGAAGAGGAAAGAAGAAGATGTCATTGGGTAAGTATTTTCTTTATTTTTTTATTATATATGTATATATAGCACCCTGCTATATATTTTTATTGGGAGGTCCTGGATATATATATATATATATATATATATATATATATATGTACGTATAGGGGGGGCTGTTTGAAAGGAAGGCCTGGCTATATATAAATATATGTATAAGGGGGGGTGCCCTGGCTATATATATGTATGGGGGGAGGGGGTTGAAAGGAGGCCCTGGCTATATATAAATATATATAGGGGGGGGAGGGAGGCCCTGGCTCTCTATATATATGCACTGATTATAAATATATGTACAAAGGTGGGGGGGTAAAAAGGGGCCCCTGTTTGTGTTTGGGGGGGGGTAAGAAAAGAATGCAATATTAATATAAATATGTGTGTATAGATGGGGGAGGCCATCTTACTATATATATTTTATCGGTGGTAAAAAGGGGGGTCATGTTACTATATATATGTGTCTATGGGGGGTAAGGAGGGGGGGCTCTTACTGTTTGAAGCTAGGAATCTAAGACATCTGTGTTATCTGCAGAGACGACTTGTGAGAAGGTGACATATCGGCCGCTGGTAGAAGAGAGTGACAGACCTCTCCTCCAATCACAGACATCCCCCAGTCCCTGGATTTCTAGTAAGTCCTTGTGTACCCCAGGAGCTGACAATCTACAGCTTCTTCTCTGCGATTTCTCCTGATCTACATAGAGATGTAACACAATGTAGAATTGGTTGTCACCTTGGGAGCACCATTCATCTTGTCATTCAGTGTGTATGGGGCACAGCTATGTGACAGGAGGAATAGGAACACCCACTTGTGTTTTAACATATATTTACTTTTACTCTTTCTAGCTAAAATAAAGAACTTATCAACTCAACGCGGTGTGAGAAGATTCGTGGCTCATTCAACTATCTATTCTGCACTATCTATTTGGTCTACTTTCCAACTGGTGAGCAGTTAATTTCTTATCTATATACTGTACTAGAGAGGACAGGGATGCATTATATATTGTGTTAATACAGTATGCTGTCAGTCCTCTGTCCATGGACTGCCTCATATTGCAGCTCATTCTCACTCAAATGAATGAAGCTGAACTACAATACCAGACACAATCCATGGACCGACACAGTGCTGATTTTTAATCAGAGTTAGAGTTTAGGACAACTAAATATGCTGTCTGAACAAGTACAGTAATTTTGTGAATACATCACTTATTTTGTAGTGTATATACAGAAATAGCTGTCAAGGACCACTGTAATGCTAAGCTCAGTGAGCAGAAGTTTACATGAATCAATGTTAAACTGAATCTTTTCCCACAAAACTATATATCAATCTGCTCAGCTGCTCCTGCTCTATAGCATGCTGCCTGCAGACTGGACTGCATTTTTGACCTGACAGATTTCATTTAACCCTCTCACCCCGGAGGTTTTTTCGGTTTTACGTTTTCATTTTTTGCTCCTTGCCTTCATATAGCCATAACTTTTTATTTTTCTGCTCACATAGTTGTATGAGGGCTTGTTTTTTGCGGGACAAGTTGTACTTTCAAATGCCACCATTTATTATTGGATATGGTGTAGTGGGAAAAAAATTCCAAATCGGGTGAAATTGCAAAAAAAACAGTATTCCGCTACAGTTTTCCGGGTTTTTTTATTTACGGCGTTAGCTGTTCATTAAAACTGACCGTTTACTTTCATTCTACAGGTCAGTACAAATCCAGCGGTACCTAACATGTATAGTTTTTCTTGTGTTTTGATAGTGATAAAAAAATTATAAAGTTGTTTTTTTTTTTTTTTTTTTTGGTCGTCATATCTTGACCCCCGATATTTTTTTGGCATTTATGTGTACGGAGCTGTATGGGGGCTCATTTTTTGCAGGGCGATTTGAAGTTTTTAGTGATACCATTCTGGGGTGTGTATGCCTTTTTGATCGCTTTTTAGTTAATTTTTTTTTAGAAAAAAAAGTGACAAAAAACAGCGAATCGCCATTTTGACGTTTTTTTCCGCCACCTTATTCACCGTGTTGGAATTTTTTTTTTATTTTAAAAGTACGGGCGTTTTCGGTCACGGTGATACCCATGATGTCTATATTTATTTTTATTTAGGTATTTATTTTTTAATTACACGGAAAGGGGGGTGATTTAAACTTTTATATATTTTTATTTTTTATATATTTTTTAACATTTTTTTTATTATTTGAAAGCTCAAATATGAGCTAATATATTGTACTTTTTATTTTTTCACTATGAGCAACCTCTGAATTTTAATCTTGAATTAAAACTCATGATTGCTCATTTCTTATCCTGGCCTGCCATCTAGTGGCCAGAATAAGAATTGCACTTTGAAAGCTATACTCCTCACCAGCGAGGATTACAGCTTTCATAGGGTGTACAGACGGCCCGATTGGCCAATCGGGTCGTCTGTACATCACCCGGAAGTGTTCAGACGCCACCGGAAGACTTCAGAAGGGCCCACAAGGAATGAGAGGCCCATCGGAAGACGCTGCCGATGGCGGTAAGTAGTCGCAAGTCTCTGCTGTTAGAAACAGCAGAGACTTGCCGGCCATGACGCCCGCCGCACCCGCGAACGGGCGTCATGTCCCCGTACATGTACGGCGCTGGTCGGGAAGGGGTTAAGCAAGCATGCCAACTGAACTTTAGAATTGTGCTGTACAAATTCAGCATCAGTGCAAGATTTGACCATACTGAGTATATTAAAGGGGTTGTTCATGATTAGAAAAACATGTCTGTTTTCTTCCTAAAACAGCACCACTACTGTCCACGTTCTGTGTCTGGGCTGCAATACCATGGACAGGGATTGCGCTATTTTTGGAACAAAACAGTTATGTTATTCTAATCATGAACAATCCCTTTAAGTTATGTTTAACGTAAATAGAAAAAGTGACCTATACACTTAACTTTGCAGGTCATCATGCAAAGGAGATATGAAAGTGGAGCAGTAAAAAGACGAAAACAAAAGGAAAAAGGTCCCTAGACTGTCAGAATTGTTTTCTAGTTCTAGCCCACAATCTACAAATGACATTCAAAACAGAAATAAATCTTTATCTCAGGAAGATGCAAGTACAAGTACTGCTGTTCATGTACAAAATGTTGTAGAATGTTGTGACTCTGTCTCCCATGACGACCTTGCCTCTGCCACCTGTGATGATGACTGTGGCACTTATGACTTTGCTATACATGATGATGACTCTGCTGTCCATCATGACAACTCTTCCCCTTGTGGCAACACTGACCTCCAAGGTGAAGACTCTTCTCTCTGTGGCAACGCTGACCTCAGAGGTGACAACTCTTCCCCTTGTGGCAATGCTGACCTCAGAGGTGACGACTCTTCCCCTTGTGGCAATGCTGACCTCAGAGGTGACGACTCTTCCCCTTGTGGCAATGCTGACTCAGAGGTGACGCTCTTCCCTTGTGGCAATGCTGACCTCAGAGGTGACGACTCTTCCCCTTGTGGCAATGCTGACCTCAGAGGTGACGACTCTTCCCCTTGTGGCAATGCTGACCTCAGAGGTGATGACTCTTCCCCTTGTGGCAATGCTGACCTCAGAGGTGATGACTCTTCCCCTTGTGGCAATGCTGACCTCAGAGGTGACGACTCTTCTCCTTGTGGCAATGCTGACCTCAGAGGTGACGACTCTTCCCCTTGTAGCAATGCTGACCTCAGAGGTGACGACTCTTCCCTTGTGGCAATGCTGACCTCAGAGGTGATGACTCTTCCCCTTGTGGCAATGCTGCCTCAGAGGTGACGACTCTTCTCCTTGTGGCAATGCTGACCTCAGAGGTGACGACTCTTCCCCTTGTGGCAATGCTGGCTGACCTCAGAGGTGACGACTCTTCCCCTTGTGGCAATGCTGACCTCAGAGGTGAAGACTCTTCCCCTTTGTGGCAATGCTGACCTAGAGGTGACGACTCTTCTCTTGTGGCAATGCTGACTCGATGCGCTTTAGCAATGCTGACCTCAGCTGACCTTAGGGACGACCTTTCCACTTGTGGCAATGCTGACCTCAGAGGTGACGACTCTTCCACTTGTGGCAAATGCTGACCTCAGAGGTGACGACTCTTCCCCTTGTGGCAATG
>ONZH01010798.1:0-84816 GCA_900303285.1 Rhinella marina | reverse complement strand
GAGAACGCACAGTACAGTGGCCTATTAAAATGCCTAGATATTGTATATTTCAAAGTACACAGCCGTTGTAGTAACAGAACAGACGGTGGGTATTTACACCAGGTATGTGAGATAATTTAGCAAGAGAACGCACCAGTACAGTGGCCTATTAAAATGCCTAGATATTGTATATTTCAAAGTACACAGCCGTGTAGTAACAGAACAGACGGTGGGTATTTACACCAGGTATGTGAGATAATTTAGCAAGAGAACGCACAGTACAGTGGCCTATTAAAATGCCTAGATATTGTATATTTCAAAGTACACAGCCGTGTAGTAACAGAACAGACGGTGGGTATTTACACCAGGTATGTGAGATAATTTAGCAAGAGAACGCACAGTACAGTGGCCTATTAAAATGCCTAGATATTGTATATTTCAAAGTACACAGCCGTGTAGTAACAGAACAGACGGTGGGTATTTACACCAGGTATGTGAGATAATTTAGCAAGAGAACGCACAGTACAGTGGCCTATTAAAATGCCTAGATATTGTATATTTCAAAGTACACAGCCGTGTAGTAACAGAACAGACGGTGGGTATTTACACCAGGTATGTGAGATAATTTAGCCAAGAGAACGCCACAGTACAGTGGCCTATTAAAATGCCTAGATATTGTATATTTCAAAGTACACAGCCGTGTAGTAACAGAACAGACGGTGGGTATTTACACCAGGTATGGTGAGATAATTTAGCAAGAGAACGCACAGTACAGTGGCCTATTAAAATGCCTAGATATTGTATATTTCAAAGTACACAGCCGTGTAGTAACAGAACAGACGGTGGGTATTTACACCAGGTATGTGAGATAATTTAGCAAGAGAACGCACAGTACAGTGGCCTATTAAAATGCCTAGATATTGTATATTCAAGTACACAGCCGTGTAGTAACAGAACAGACGGTGGGTATTTACACCAGGTATGTGAGATAATTTAGCAAGAGAACGCACAAGTACAGTGGCCTATTAAAAATGCCTAGATATTGTATATTTCAAAGTACACAGCCGTGTAGTAACAGAACAGACGGTGGGTATTTACACCAGGTATGTGAGATAATTTAGCAAGAGAACGCACAGTACAGTGGCCTATTAAAATGCCTAGATATTGTATATTTCAAAGTACACAGCCGTGTTAGTAACAGAACAGACGGTGGGTATTTACACCAGGTATGTGAGATAATTTAGCAAGAGAACGCACAGTACAGTGGCCTATTAAAATGCCTAGATATTGTATATTTCAAAGTACACAGCCGTGTAGTAACAGAACAGACGGTGGGTATTTACACCAGGTATGTGAGATAATTTAGCAAGAGAACGCACAGTACAGTGGCCTATTAAAATGCCTAGATATTGTATATTTCAAAGTACACAGCCGTGTAGTAACAGAACAGACGGTGGGTATTTACACCAGGTATGTGAGATAATTTACAAGAGAACGCACAGTACAGTGGCCTATTAAAATGCCTAGATATTGTATATTTCAAAGTACACAGCCGTGTAGTAACAGAACAGACGGTGGGTATTTACACCAGGTATGTGAGATAATTTAGCAAGAGAACGCACAGTACAGTGGCCTATTAAAATGCCTAGATATTGTATATTTCAAAGTACACAGCCGTGTAGTAACAGAACAGACGGTGGGTATTTACACCAGGTATGTGAGATAATTTAGCAAGAGAACGCACAGTACAGTGGCCTATTAAAATGCCTAGATATTGTATATTTCAAAGTACACAGCCGTGTAGTAACAGAACAGACGGTGGGTATTTTACACCAGGTATTGTGAGATAATTTAGCAAGAGAACGCACAGTTACAGTGGCCTATTAAAATGCCTAGATATTGTATATTTCAAAGTACACAGCCGTGTAGTAACAGAACAGACGGTGGGTATTTACACCAGGTATGTGAGATAATTTAGCAAGAGAACGCACAGTATAGTGGCCTATTAAAATGCCTAGATATTGTATATTTCAAAGTACACAGCCGTGTAGTAACAGAACAGACGGTGGGTATTTACACCAGGTATGTGAGATAATTTAACAAGAGAACGCACAGTACAGTGGCCTATTAAATGCCTAGATATTGTATATTTCAAAGTACACAGCCGTGTAAGTAACAGAACAGACGGTGGGTATTTACACCAGGTATGTGAGATATTTAGCAAGAGAACGCACAGTACAGTGGCTTATTAAATGCCTAGATATTGTATATTTCAAAGTACACAAGCCGTTGTAGTAACAGAACAGACGGTGGGTATTTACACCAGGTATGTGAGATAATTAACAAGAGAACGCACAGTACAGTGGCCTATTAAAATGCCTAGATATTGTATATTTCAAAGTACACAGCCGTGTAGTAACAGAACAGACGGTGGGTATTTACACCAGGTATGTGAGATAATTTAGCAAGAGAACGCACAGTACAGTGGCCTATTAAAATGCCTAGATATTGTATATTTCAAAGTACACAGCCGTGTAGTAACAGAACAGACGGTGGGTATTTACACCAGGTATGTGAGATAATTTAGCAAGAGAACGCACAGTACAGTGGCCTATTAAAATGCCTAGATATTGTATATTTCAAATTACACAGCCGTGTAGTAACAGAACAGACGGTGGGTATTTACACCAGGTATGTGAGATAATTTAGCAAGAGAACGCACAGTACAGTGGCCTATTAAAATGCCTAGATATTGTATATTTCAAAGTACACAGCCGTGTAGTAACAGAACAGACGGTGGGTATTTACACCAGGTATGTGAGATAATTTAGCAAGAGAACGCACAGTACAGTGGCCTATTAAAATGCCTAGATATTGTATATTTCAAAGTACACAGCCGTGTAGTACAGAACAGACGGTGGGTATTTACACCAGGTATGTGAGATAATTTAACAAGAGAACGCACAGTACAGTGGCCTATTAAAATGCCTAGATATTGTATATTTCAAAGTACACAGCCGTGTAGTAACAGAACAGACGGTGGGTATTTACACCAGGTATGTGAGATAATTTAGCAAGAGAACGCACAGTACAGTGGCCTATTAAAATGCCTAGATATTGTATATTTCAAAGTACACAGCCGTGTAGTAACAGAACAGACGGTGGGTATTTACACCAGGTATGTGAGATAATTTAGCAAGAGAACGCACAGTACAGTGGCCTATTAAAATGCCTAGATATTGTATATTTCAAAGTACACAGCCGTGTAGTAACAGAACAGACGGTGGGTATTTTACACCAGGTATGTGAGATAATTTAACAAGAGAACGCACAGTACAGTGGCCTATTAAAATGCCTAGATATTGTATATTTCAAAGTACACAGCCGTGTAGTAACAGAACAGACGGTGGGTATTTTACACCAGGTATGTGAGATAATTTAGCAAGAGAACGCACAGTACAGTGGCCTATTAAAATGCCTAGATATTGTATATTTCAAAAGTACACAGCCGTGTAGTAACAGAACAGACGGTGGGTATTTACACCAGGTATGTGAGATAATTTAACAAGAGAACGCACAGTACAGTGGCCTATTAAAATGCCTAGATATTGTATATTTCAAAGTACCACAGCCGTGTAGTAACAGAACAGACGGTGGGTATTTACACCAGGTATGTGAGATAATTTAGCAAGAGAACGCACAGTACAGTGGCCTATTAAAATGCCTAGATATTGTATATTTCAAAGTACACAGCCGTGTAGTAACAGAACAGACGGTGGGTATTTACACCAGGTATGTGAGATAATTTAGCAAGAGAACGCACAGTACAGTGGCCTATTAAAATGCCTAGATATTGTATATTTCAAAGTACACAGCCGTGTAGTAACAGAACAGACGGTGGGTATTTACACCAGGTATGTGAGATAATTTAGCAAGAGGAACGCACAGTACAGTGGCCTATTAAAATGCCTAGATATTGTATATTTCAAAGTACACAGCCGTGTAGTAACAGAACAGACGGTGGGTATTTACACCAGGTATGTGAGATAATTTAGCAAGAGAACGCACAGTACAGTGGCCTATTAAATGGCCTAGATATTGTATATTTCAAGGTACACAGCCGTGTACTAACTGAACAGACGGTGGGTATTTACACCTGGTATACAAAAGGGTATTGCAGGCACACAGAACCCAGAACACTAGAGCCAAATAAACTGTATTTAAAAAAATAAAATAAAATTCACAGCCGTATACTGCCAGATCAGATGGTGCATATACACACTAGTTATATAACAGGGTTTTTCAGCCAAAAAGAACGCTGAACAGTAGTGCCAAATATAGTTTGGTATGTAGCAGAGCACCTAATACACCACTAATGGCTCTCTCTGTCCCTACTCCAGCAGCTATCCCTGAATACGGCAGCCGTTCTCTGTAAAGTGTATCTTGTAGTAAAGCTATCACTGTAGTGCACTATAGTAGCCCTGATAAGGGCTTTTAATCACGCTCCTGCCTGTCCAACTGCTAAAACCTGTCTGTCCCTTCTCCAGCCTCTGTCCCTGACTAAGTTCACGCAGCATATGCGTACGAGCAGGAAGAGCTGAGTTTTTAATATTCGAGGTCACATGGTTTTTCCAGCCAATCCATGTAGACGCTGTTTTCGCGCTGCCAGCGTGCTCAGCGTGCCTGTCATACCCCCCCTGCATGTTGATTGGTGGAAAAAGAGCGCCAGGGAAGTTGGGAGGGGAAACGAATTCTAAGTGCGCCATCGCCGTTATACTCGATTGAAATCGAGTATGCCGAATAGCGTAGTATTCGATCGAATACCGGCTCGATCGAACACTACTCGCTCATCTCTACTTCTCATCTGTTTGCTATAGTAAATAGTCTAACCTCAGCCTCTTATAATGTTGTTGGATGACTCAATAAGCTGAAGTGGGAGATTTACTTTCCAGTTGTTGAAATGTATTTGATGACCTGCGGAGATTATCTTTACTTCTGATGGGAACATCTGTTTTGCTATTTTTCAGTGTGAATACAACAAGACATGCAGGATTAATTGTCCAATCGGTAAATACAATCGGAAAAGAACATATGGTTAGGTCTTAAATGCCTAGGCTCTAGTTAATTGTAATCATGAAATGTAAAGACCACATGTTTCATGATCTATTTATTGCCATTGTTATGGAGTATTTTTGGAAAATTGTCCCATCAGTTTAAAAACTGCATCCAGTTAGACTATGGGATCATGGCCATTGCTATATAATGGATTTATGCTATGTGGAAGAGTAATAGAGCATTAATAGCCTTCTGGGCCAATGTTGTACCTCTGTTTATTTTAGTTAGGAATATGGGGAAAACAAACTTTGTGATATGCTCCATCACATAGAAAAATGTTCACACATTGTGATTTACAAAGATTCCCCTAGGGAAGAATACAGTTTCTACACTAGGCATATGTTTGTGTAAAGTCAGATTATGAATATATTTTACTACAACCTACAACTTTTTTTAAAAAAATATTAGGTCCCTGGTTCATTTTAAAACTGTACAATGAGATAAACCTTGGGTCATTTTCATTATTGTATTTTAGCTACCAGGAAAAAACACGTTGTCAATGACTGTTTAGTGAATTAGCAAATTTGTTATTGTTATATAATTTCTCAAAGTCTTAAATTGAAGTTGCAGGCTCATCACTTAATGTAAAACATTTGCAGTGGGGCAGTGGAAACCCCCAGAAGGTAACACACACAGGGAACCGACTGTTTTGCATTAGTTGATGAATTCAGTACAGTATGTACTACAGTACTACAGTATGCCACAAAATGGGATATTTTTAAAAGCATCCTAATATCTAATCGTGAGAGGTACATACCGTATAGGAATAAAATGATAAGAAACAAGAAAAAACCAATGTGGATAAATAGAACTGTAAAAAAAGCAATAAATGACAAAAAGAAAACATTTAAATCACTAAAACAGGAGGGGAGCAAGGAAGCATTGAAAAACTATAAGGAAAAAAATAGAATTTGTAAAAGACAAATAAAAGCAGCTAAACTAGAGACTGAAAGACTAATTGCTAAAGAGAGTAAAACTAACCCTAAAATGTTCTTCAATTATATAAATACTAAAAAGTATAAATCTGAAGGTGTCGGCCCCTTACAGAGTAGTGAGGGGGGAGTAGCAGAGAGCGATGAGGAGAAAGCAAAACTCTTAAATATTTTTTCTCCACTGTATTCACTGAGGAAAATAAACTGTCAGATGAAATGCAGAATATAAAAGTGAATTCCCCTTTAAAAGTGGCCTGTCTGACCCAGGAAGAAGTACTGGGGCGTCTTAAAAAGATTAAAATAGACAAATCGCCAGGACCGGATGGCATACACCCACGTATCCTAAGAGAATTAAGTAATGTCATTGCCAGACCCTTATACTTGATATTTAAGGACTCTATACTGACAGGGAGTGTTCCACAGGATTGGCGCATAGCAAATGCGGTGCCAATATTCAAAAAGGGTCCAAAAACAGAGCCCGGGAACTATAGGCGGTAAGTTTAACATCTGTAGTGGGTAAACTGTTTGAAGGTTTTCTAAGAGATGCTATCTTGGAGTACCTCAATGAAAATAAGCAAATAACTCCATATCAGCATGGCTTCATGAGGGATCGGTCATGTCAAACCAATTTAATCAGTTTCTATGAGGAGGTAAGTTCTAGACTTGACCGCAGGGAATCAATGGATGTCGTATATCTGGACTTCTCCAAAGCATTTGACACGGTACCACATAAAAGGTTAGTATATAAAATGAGAATGCTTGGCCTTGGAGAAAATGTCTGTATGTGGGTAAGTAAATGGCTCAGTGATAGAAAACAGAGGGTGGTTATTAATGGTACATACTCAGATTGGGTCACTGTAACTAGTGGGGTACCACAGGGGTCAGTATTGGGCCCTATTCTCTTCAATATATTTATTAATGACCTTGTAGAAGGCTTGCACAGTAAAATATCAATTTTTGCAGATGACACTAAACTGTGTAAAGTAATTAACACAGAAGAGGACAGTACACTGCTACAGCAGGATCTGGATAGACTGGAGGCTTGGGCAGAGAAGTGGCAGATGAGGTTTAACACTGACAAATGTAAGGTTATGCATATGGGAAGGAATAATGCAAGTCACCAGTACATACTAAATGGTAAAACATTGGGTAACTCTGACATGGAAAAGGACCTAGGAATTTTAGTGAACAGCAAACTAAGCTGCAGAAACCAGTGTCAGACAGCTGCTGCCAAGGCCAATAAGATAATGGGTTGCATCAAAAGGGGCATAGATGCCCGTGATGAGAACATAGTCCTGCCACTTTACAAATCACTAGTCAGACCACACATGGAGTACTGTGTACAGTTCTGGGCTCCTGTGAACAAGGCAGACAGAGCAGAGCTGGAGAGGGTTCAGAGGAGGGCGACTAAAGTCATAGCTGGAATGGGTGGACTACAGTACCCAGAAAGATTATCAAAATTAGGGTTATTCACTTTAGAAAAAAGATGACTGAGGGGAGATCTAATAACTATGTATAAATATATCAGGGGTCAGTACAGAGATCTCTCCCATGATCTCTTTATCCCAAGGACAGTAACCATGACGAGGGGACATCCTCTGCGCCTGGAGGAAAGAAGGTTTGTTCACAAAAATAGAAGAGGATTCTTTACGGTAAGAGCAGTGAGACTATGGAACTCTCTGCCCGAGGAAGTGGTGATGGTAAGTTCAGTAAAAGAGTTCAAGAGGGGCCTGGATGTATTTCTGGAGGGTAATAATATTACAGGTTATAGTTACTAGATATGGGTTGTTGTTGATCCAGGGAGTAATTCTGATTGCCTGATTGGAGTCGGGAAGGAATTTTTTCCCCTAAAGTGAGGAAAATTTGCTTCTACCGCACAGGGGTTTTTTGCCTTCCTCTGGATCAACTTGTAGGAAATCAGGTCGAACTGGATGGACAGATGTCTTTTTTCGGCCTTATAAACTATGTTACTATGTTACTATGTTACTATGTATTTTATTATGTTTTTGAACATATGAACTCTTTCTTTATAGTTTTCTTTTCAGTTATCAGCTCAAGTGGTGTAAATTACCACATTGGGCCTCAAAATGTGCATGATGCTCTTTCATTAGCCATCTCATACAGTATATTCAGGTAAAAGATTAGGGCAACATGAAGGGTACTTATAAAATCAGGAAGCACAACATAATAATAAGAGTGCTTACTTTTAATACTAGTATACACTGGGGACAACGTATTGGGCACTGAAAAGGCATATCTGTGTAAAAACAGCAATTTTGACTTTGCACAGGTCTGTAAAAATCCTGTGGGGTCAAATACTAGTATGCAGTCACTGCAGCCCTTGGTAAATTCAGTGAGGACGTGGTTTCACAAATGTGGTCACTTCTTGGGGGTTTATTCAATCACAGAGCCTCTACAGTCAGCGCTGTATAAATCACCAGACCAGGCCTCATATACACTGGCACTCTCTCTTTTCAGAACCATGAGGTTTGCCCAAACAGCAGTTTACAAGTATATGTGGTTTGCTATTGTATGCGGTGGAAAATGCATAATAACAAATTGTGGAGTACAACGTTTTATTGGAAAAATGTAATTTTTCTCAAGTTTCATTGGAAAAAAACATTACATATTCACAAGTGTTTCTAAAGTCTATGAAATGTCTGTGGGATCTAAGTACTCACTACACCCCTTGAAAAAATTCTTGAGGAGTATGTTTTCAAAATGTGGTAATTTCTTGTGGTTTTCCACTGTAGGGGTACCTCAGGGTCTCTTCAAATCACAAATAGTGCTCAAAAACCATTTCAGCAAAGTCTGCCCCCAAAAAACTATATGTTGCTCTTTTCTTTCAGAAACTTGCAGTGTGCCCATGCAGCAATTTAAGATCACATATTGGGTGTTTATATAAACTTCAGAATGAGGGCAATAACTCTTGAGGATTTTTTTGTTGTTTACCCTTTCTGTGTTACAGGAAAAAATGGATGATAATGCAAAATTGTCGAAAAAAATTATATTTTTCTTTTTATGCATCTTTTTTTAAAAATACTCACAATACAAATAACCAAAGACATAAAGACAGTAAAAAAATATAAATTTAATTCCACCCCAAAACCTCCACTCCAGGAGAGAGAAGAAATTAAAAAAAAAACCAAAATAAATAAATAAAAAGAGACCCCTTCTAAACCCAATGGCACAAAAATCTGGCCCACAGCCACTTACACAACATTTTTAAATTTCCCTTCCATTTTGCTTTAATTTCTGTGGAACACCCAAAGGGTTAACAGAGTGCCTAAGATTGGTTTTTAATAATTTGAGAGGTGTCATTTCTAAAATAGGGTAATTTATGGGTGTTTTTTTTTATTATTAATACCCCTCAAAGTGACTTCAGAACTCAACTGGTCCTTGAAAAAGTTGGTTATGCAATTCATATTGAAACTTTTAAAAACTTCTTCTAATTCATAAACCAATGTCATAAATAAAATAAAATAACATTTGCAAAATGATACCAACATAAAGTAGACAAATGGTAAATGGTAATTAAAAACTATTTTATGAGGTATCACATCTGTCTTAAAAGCATAGGCATTCACATATAGAAAATTGCTAATTTTTCAAAATGTTCTTTAAATTTTGGATTTTTTTTAAAATAAAGGTAAAACTTATCAACTCAAATTTAGCATTACCATGATGTATGGTGTGTCACGAGAAAACAGTCTCATTGGTTGAGTAAGTAAAAGCATTCCAAAGTTATTACCACATAAAATGACATGTTAAATTTGAAAGCATTGGCCTGGTCCTCATGGTGAAAACTGGCATCAGTTTTAAAAGAGTTAATCGATTTTTTATCAATAAGGCTCAAACAATCCAAGCTAGATTGTTTATAAATCAGTGAGCGAAACTGGACTTTCATTTCAAGGTCGGAAATAGGATTTTAGCTGCAACCATTTTCCTCCACCAAACATAAGCTTTGATGCTAGCTCTATTTGAAATGTTTTAAACGGCCCTCTCCACATACTGACAAAGCTAACCTACATTAATATCCATATGTTGTATTGTAATCAGAAATCAGAAAAAGAAATTAAAGATATATATATATATATATATATATATATATATATATATATCAAGTTAAATTAGGAGCAGCACTACCAGTATTGAAAGTCCGGAGTGCCCACGGTCAAGATGCAACCATCCATCCATTAATTTCTTGAAGATATATACACTCACCGGCCACTTTATTAGGTACACCTGTCCAACTGCTCGTTAACACTTAATTTCTAATCAGCCAATCACATGGCGGCAACTCAGTGCATTTAGGCATGTAGACATGGTCAAGACAATCTCCTGCAGTTCCAACGAGCATCAGTATGGGGAAGAAAGGTGATTTGAGTGCCTTTGAACGTGGCATGGTTGTTGGTGCCAGAAGGGCTGGTCTGAGTATTTCAGAAACTGCTGATCTACTGGGATTTTCAATGCACAACCATCTCTAGGGTTTACAGAGAATGGTACGAAAAAGAAAAACATCCAGTGAGCGGCAGTTCTGTGGGCGGAAATGCCTTGTTGATGCCAGAGGTCAGAGGAGAATGGGCAGACTGGTTCGAGCTGATAGAAAGGCAACAGTGACTCAAATTGCCACCCGTTACAACCAAGGTAGGCAGAAGAGCATCTCTGAACGCACAGTACGTCGAACTTTGAGGCAGATGGGCTACAGCAGCAGAAGACCACACCGGGTGCCACTCCTTTCAGCTAAGAACAGGAAACTGAGGCTACAATTTGCACAAGCTCATCGAAATTGGACAGTAGAAGATTGGAAAAACGTTGCCTGGTCTGATGAGTCTCGATTTCTGCTGCGACATTCGGATGGTAGGGTCAGAATTTGGCGTCAACAACATGAAAGCATGGATCCATCCTGCCTTGTATCAACGGTTCAAGCTGGTGGTTGGTGGTGTCATGGTGTAGGGAATATTTTTCTTGGCACTCTTTGGGCCCCTTGGTACCAATTGAGCATCGTTGCAACGCCACAGCCTACCTGAGTATTGTTGCTGACCATGTCCATCCCTTTATGACCACAATGTACCCAACATCTGATGGCTACTTTCAGCAGGATAATGCGCCATGTCATAAAGCTGGAATCATCTCAGACTGGTTTCTTGAACATGACAATGAGTTCACTGTATTCAAATGGCCTTCACAGTCACCAGATCTCAATCCAATAGAGCATCTTTGGGATGTGGTGGAACGGGAGATTCGCATCATGGATGTGCAGCCGACAAATCTGCGGCAACTGTGTGATGCCATCATGTCAATATGGACCAAAATCTCTGAGAAATGCTTCCAGCACCTTGTTGAATCTATGCCACGAAGAATTGAGGCAGTTCTGAAGGCAAAAGGGGGTCCAACCCGTTACTAGCATGGTGTACCTAATAAAGTGGCCGGTGAGTGTATATATATATATATATATATATATATATATATAGGCATAGTCCACCAGCGTAGCATTAGCATACAAATTTGTACGCATTAGCATGCAATGTGTAGCATTAGCATACAAATCAACATTACAGTGAATGCCAGTACTCTCCCGCGCATAGCAGCGAACAAAAGTGCGGGGAAGAGACTCGAGTATTGCACTCGATGAACACTCAGTGTTCGGCCGAACACCGAGCAGACCCGAGCATAGGCATGCTCGGCCGAACAGTGATTTCGGCTGAGCATGTTCGCTCAACACTAAAGTTCACATATATTGAGGACATTTATCGTCATGAAATGTTTTCCTTTCTAGATATTCCACAATCAACTGTGAGCAGTATTATTGAAAAGTGGAATAGTGTAGGAACCACAGCCACTCAACTACTAAGTGGCAGTCCATGTAAAGTTACAGAGTGGAGTTACAGAGTGCTGAGATGCATAGAGCATAAAAGTTACCAATGCTCTGCTGACTCATTAACTGCAAAGTTCCAAACCTCCTCTGATAATAACGTTAGCACAAAAACTGTGCTCCAGGAGCTTCATGGCACTGGTTTCCCTGGCCAAGCAGCTGTGTTACATCACCAAGCACAATGGCAAGCATTACATGAAATGGAAAGGAAGTGGCCAGAAACTCTATACCAGTTGAAACATTTTCTGTGGAGTGACTAATCATGTATCTCTATCTGGCAGTCTGATGGACGAGTCTGGGTGTTCCCTGCCTGACTGTGTCAACTATGCCATCTGTAAAGTTCGGTGGAGTTGGGACAAGGTTATGGGGATGTAGCGAAGGGAAATGTTAAAGCTTCAACATACTGTACCAAGACATTTTGGACAAATCTTCCAGCCTTGTGAGAACATTTTGGAACAGCCTTTTTTTTAGTCCAGCATGACTGTGCCCCAATGTACACATCAAGGCTGATAAAGACATGGTTGGGCTAGACTAATGTGGAATAACTTTAGTGGACTGCAAGACACCTGACCTCAACCCGACTGAACACCTTTGGAATGAACTAGAACAGACAGTGTCAGGCGTGTCAGACTCTCTTGCCCAACATGAATGCCTGACCTCACAAATGCTCTTCTAGGATGAATGTGCAAAAATTACTATGTATACACTCCAAAATCATGTATAAATCTTTCCTAGAGGTTTTGAAGCTATTTGAGCTGCAAAGGGTGGGGAGACTAACCCCATGTATTGTGTGTTATAGATATATAAGAGCAAAGCTTAAAGAGGTATTCCCATTTCAGATATTCCATAAATATCTAATAGATGTGGGTCCCTTAAACTTCTGTCTGACCTGGTGAGGCAGCCGTTGGCCACCGCATTCATGTGGAGAGCAAATTGAGAGGTGTCTATAGCCATCCACTTTTTTTCATTCATGGCAACCTCTCCATCTATTCTCTACCTGGATACAGTGGTCAGTGATCAGGTGTGATGGGGGCCAGGGGACCCCTGTTCTTGAAATAGGTGTCACTCTCACCTCTTGTGAATATGCCATAAATGTCTAAAATAGGATTATCCTTGCAGCCAGCAGGTCTATAGAAATTCCAAGAGATTATAAGCAATCATGCATCTCCAGAGTCAAATGTAAATTAACATATCATTCCAAGCACACTGATTTATGAGTGATATGTCGTATTTCATATTGCTGGAGTGTGGACAGTAGGTAATGATAGGATACAGTGCCTTGCGAAAGTATTCAACCCCTGGAACTTTTCAACCTTTTGCTACATTTCAGGCTTCAAACAAAAAGATATGGTTATGGTGAAGAATCAACAACAAGTGGGTCACAATTATGAAGTGGAACAAAATTTATTGGATCATGTAAACTTTTTTTTATAATAATAAAACTGAAAAGTGGGGCGTGCTAAATTTTATGGCCTATTTACTTTCAGTTCAGAAAACTCACTCCAGAAGTTGATTGAGGATCTCTGAATGATCCAATGTTGTCCTAAATGACTGATGAAGATAAATAGAATCCACCTGTGTGTAATCAAGTCTCTGTATAAATGCACCTGCTCTGTGATAGTCTCGGGTTCTGTTTAAAGCACAGAGACCATCATGAAGACCAAGGAACACACCAGGCAGGTCTGTGATACTGTTGTGGAGAAGTTTAAAGCTGGATTTGGATACCAAAAGATTTCCCAAACTTTAAACATCCCAAGGGGCACTGTGCAAGCGATCATATTGAAATGGAAGGAGTATCAGACCACTGCAAATCTACCAAGACCCGGCCGTCCCTCTAAACTTTCATCTCAAACAAGCAGAAGACTGATCAGAGATGCAGCCAAGAGGCCCATGATTATTCTGGATGAACTGCAGAGATCTACAGCTGAGGTGGGAGAGTCTGTCCATAGGACAACAATCAGTCGAACACTTCACAAATCTGGCCTTTATGGAAGAGTGGCAAGAAGAAAGCCATTTCTCAAAGATATCCATAAAAAGTCTTGTTTACAGTTTGCCACAAGCCACCTGGGAGACACACCAAACATGTGGAAGAAGGTGCTCTGGTCAGATGAAACCAAAATACAACTTTTTGGAAACAATGCAAAACGATATGTTTGGCATAAAAGCAATACAGCTCATCACCCTGAACACACCATCCCCACTGTCAAACATGGTGGTGGCAGCATCATGGTTTGGGCCTGCTTTTCATAAGCAGGGACAGGGAAGATGGTTAAAATTGATTGAAAGATGGATGGAGCCAAATACAGGACTATTCTGGATGAAAACCTGTTGGAGTCTGCAAAAGACCTGAGACTAGGACAGAGATTTATCTTCCAACAAGACAATGATCCCAAACAAAAAGCAAAATCTACAATGGAATTGTTAAAAAATAAACGTATCCAGGTCTTAGAATGGCCAAGTCAAAGTCCAGACCTGAATCCAATTGAGAATATGTGGAAAGAGCTGAACACTGCTGTTCACAAACGCTCTCCAACCAACCTCAAAGAGCTCGAGCTGTTTTGCAAGGAAGAATGGGCAAGAATTTCAGTCTCTAGATGTGCAAAACTGATAGAGACATACCCCAAGCGAATTGTAGTTGTAATCGCAGCAAAAGGTGGCGCAACAAAGTATTAATGCAAGGGGGCCGAATAATTTTGCACGCCCCACTTTTCAGTTTTATTATTACAAAAAAGTTTAAATGATCCAATAAATTTCGTTCCACTTCACAGTTGTGACCCACTTGTTGTTGATTCTTCGCCGAAAATTTAAAATGTTATATCTTTTTGTTTGAAGCCTGAAATGTGGCAAAAGGTTGAAAAGTTCCAGGGGGCCGAATACTTTCGCAAGGCACTGTATTCATAGCTAATACCATTAACACAGTGATGATGTACTGAAAGGTGAGGTGGAATGGTCATCAGCACTACTGAACAAAGCAAATTAAAGTAAGTTGAATGTTTTGCATTGCTGCACATCTGTACATTTGAGATATACATGTATATTATCAAACATATTTAGTACTTCTTTATATAGTTGTTATATTTAGTAAAAACTTCTGCCATTGTAAACCTGAGAAAAGGGGCCTATACTACACATTGTTGCCTAAATAAATCATTTCTCTTTGCAATCAGTATTACACATGCAGAGAAACTCTTACTTTAGTTATATGCAAATGAGGTGCTTGGAGCACCAAGCTGCTGGTCTAGCCATTCAGAGCACTGTTTCATATCTGCCTCACCATTCCTACTCCCCCTCCCAGTGAGATTGACAGGGCCAGGCATTCTCAATGTTCCAACCCCTGACCATTGAAAAGTTCTGCATGCATTGGGGCAGTACCATCAATACCTGTGCGGTGAAGATCTCAGAGCAGGGATTTCTCATCCAGTTCATTAGAGCAGGGAGGATGCCTAACTTGGAGGTGGAGTGTCAACAGGGTAAGGCAAAGGTGAAGCAGTGCTCCAAGGAGCTAGGCCAGCCTTTTGGTTCTATGAGCACCTAATTTGCATATATTTAAAAATAAGAATTTCTCTGCATCAGTAATACCAATTGCAGAGAGGAAGGGCTCATTTTAGTGACCATCAATAACCCTACTAGGCAGTATGCCTAGTTTAAAAGGGCTGACCATAGTGGCATATGTTCTTTAAGACTCAAATAACAGAGCATGTCTAGTTTTCTCACTTTTTATACATCTGAAA
Organism: Rhinella marina; assembly: GCA_900303285.1. Lineage (NCBI taxonomy): Eukaryota > Metazoa > Chordata > Amphibia > Anura > Bufonidae > Rhinella > Rhinella marina. The sequence continues at coordinate 69,184 of ONZH01010798.1, read as the reverse complement.
AGGCTTGTGCAGTAACATATCATCCACTGCCAGCTATGGACCATACTGTATCTCTGTAAGCCTTTTACTTTATACAAAGCAACACAGAGGTTTTATTTCACAGATTGATAGACAAGCTATGCAAAACATCAGTGATGTAAAGTTTCTTATAATATAAACATCGAGAAGGAGACTTTGATTTTGGGAATTGTTCTGACAGATGCATTTTCATAAGCATCTTGAACAGAATGCATGCATAGCTCTCAATTGATTCATATTAGGACCAGTCTCATAAAATACTGTGACCAAGATCAAAAGTCAATGACCAAATAAAAGTATGCACTGTACGTGTATTAGACAGTAGTTAGAGAGCAATATCGTTAATGTTTTTATGTATTTGTAACTGAGCAGAAGATAAAGAAACCTCTACGAATCATGTATTGTAACAGATGAATGTTTTCAAATACACAATATTGTTTTCTTGATATAATTTATGCGTAATTATATATTTTTTAAATAAAAAATTTAAATAGTCCAGAATTTCAATGCTACAACTTAATTCTTTAATGAATTAATTAAATGAATGAATTAATTAATAAAAAAAATAATGAAAGGAAATATATTAACATCTAATATTGACTAATAATATTTTAACATTTCCATTACAGTATTTCTCAATTGTTTAGGCATACATGTCAAAATAACATAAGGATGTGTTGCAATATGTTTTGCAACCTTATATTTATTATGTTTATGAATGCAAACAATCACCTAGGTAATAGTTTTTAATGATAATTATATTGCATCTGATTTTTTTAGATGCATGTTTATAAGAGAAAAAAAAAATCACCTAAGGAATAAAATGACCTGAAGGCATATCATATTTCCAAATGCTTTGTAATATACTATACCACTGATGTGAAAACCACTGATTGGTTTATGTCAACATGACCATAAACATTTCTACAGCTACTGTATTAATATTGATAAATGCATACACTTCATACTTTATATGGAAAAACTAAACTTGTCATTTGGAGGCTACACTATGAGTTTTAACTTCCAGATAACATAATGTATCAATGTACCACATGACATTATACTTCTAATGGACTGTTAATCACTGTCAAAGTCTTCCAATTAACCTCTCACCCTATTAAAGTACCTGTCTGCACAAACAAAATCCACACATAAAAAATAGCCAGTTGCAATATGATGGCTTACCTTCTCCGCATACTTGAACTTGACATAAAACCAGCTGGACTTAATCATTGTTTCCAAACTGATCTGAAAAGTTTGCAGAATAGTGATCCACTGAATGGTTAATTTGTATGGTGGGTTTTTATCCTTGTAACATGCAAGACATAGCCTTCAGATTCCTCCTAGCTGCCCACTAAGCCCTGCTGCTCTCCATCCAGGGTGAATGCTCTGTGCTGTTTCTCTGTCTGCTTGGCTGCCTGACAGAAGAATTTCTCAAATGGACTTCAGCAGCATTCATCACAAATGGCACATGCCAGTAAGCCAGGAGAAGGCTGGCTTCAGACCTGGCAGCATCCCATGAGAACGACCTCCTCCAGTTAGATGAATAATGAATTCCTGCACTTCCCTCCAGACACGGATTAACACCTGGCTAAACATTATTCTGACAACATGCTGCCCAGTCAGGGATCTCAGCGAGAAAAGATTAACTCTTATAAGACTTAATAATATTCTTCTGTGTTGCTTGCCCCCATGTCCACCTGAGAGAAAAGAGACTGGTGCAGGAAAATGGATGGCATGTATTCTTTTTCAGATGAAAAGATTTGGATGAAATATATAGACCAAAAAAATCCAAACTTTTAGACATAATACTGATATGTCAATGTCTAATACAGGTGTAAAAAATGGTGAATGAATCAAGCCCTTTCCCTTTCCTCACCCATAATTTTAGACATGGCATGAGCAGGGCGCAACTAACCGTTGCCTCACCATCTGCACCTGAAATACGCCTAGTTTAGGCATATTTCAGAATAGTAGATGATCCCCAAATTCTTGGACATGTTTTCCTCTTTTGCAGAGTTTGAAGGCCATCCAGATCATTCTGCATCTTTGCATGACTCCCTGCCATAACTAAACTCTCTGTGTTACTTCATTACAGTTGAATATGCAGGGGCACTATCACCCAATGTCTGCACAACTTTGTCAACGTCAGCTTACTGTCTGCATTAAGAACTTTTAATGTGGATTTGTAAGATTTGTAATTTAACATAAACCATTTAGAATGGTAGCTGTATCTTAAATAATACCTGCAGCAGGTACTATTAATGATTCAGTTTGTTCTAAGACGATACTCATGATTTCATGACTGATGCCTGCAACTTGCCTGAACACAAGTTTTTCTTCTAAACACTGATTATTTGTACTCCATGCTATTCAAAGGACTGATCAAACCTGTACAGTAAAATTGCACCTGTGTTTATTTAAAAGCGTGTTATAAGGGCATGACTACATGGCAGAGTCATGATGAGGTTTTGACATGGCTGCACTGTGTTCAAGTACCAGCTATGCAAGATGCAGTGGGATCCAAATAACTAAGTAGGACTGCACTGTTTAGTCAGTCTGCATTTTTAATGGGCGCACAGTATTGCAGGTGTCCTCTGTCATTAACAATGCAGACTGATAATCACATCACGACTGCTCCGTGTGGTTGTAACCTGGTTCTGTGGTTTGTATAAACACGCTTGTTCCTTGCTGATTGACATCACCCTTGGCCTTGATGTAAGCGCTAGTGGCTCTGAAATCCTGTGCATGTGCTGTAATGTCCACTTCTGAAGAACATCACGTATATGCACAGTGATCTTGAATGCCCTGCAGAAAGGAAGATAACTATGTATGCACAGGATTTTAGAGCTGTTAGCACTGATGGCAAAGTCAATGAGATGTCAATCAGCAAGGGGTAGATATCCTTAAAGAGTTGACTCTGTAACTCTGCAAGGCTTCTGCACCACCCAGGTATACATCATGTGCCATTATTAAACTCCATTTTCAGAACAAAGGAAAATCAACAGACTTTAAGAGGGACATTGTTGGAATGCTGTGAATCAGTCCTACCATCTTATACAGTCTGATGTTCCGCAAGGTTTGGATTCCCTTTAAACTATCATGTTCTAACTAATGTGACATTACTCAACTACTGCGAAAACATCAACCAGTAATGACTAATTAACTACTGTACATGCAAAACTAACTCAGTTCTAAAGGAGAATTAACCAGAAGCAAAGAAAAACAAAATAATTGAAATTATGATTAATTTTATTACACAGAAAATACAATCCTACCACAAAAGCCTGAAAGATCTAATTAACATGTCCAACTATTGTATAATGTAAACTTCAATGATTAATGAGGTGGGAAGATGGTTCACTCATATCTTTATTTTTAAAACTGTTATTGTGAGCAATCTGTTGAAAAATTAGGTTTTGACAAGTAATTCCTTCTGGATAGGGGAAAAAATCCTAATTAGCAATTAATAACAGTGTATTATCTGGAAACAGATGTTTCATATTGTAAGAGTCATTACAAAATATGGATAATGTTTAATATAATTTAGTATATTATGCAAGAGGGCCTTGCCAAGTTTATCATGTAAAACAGCATAGCTTCTGTTCTTAATAGAGGATTTGAGACTCATTTTAGCAGGACAATCTAATGAGCAAAAAAATCAACATTACCCTTGGATACATGAAAGTTATCCACAAATACAGAATCTTGCACCATAAGTTTTCTGTAAAACAGAAGAAAACATATAGCACTACTTTCTGGTTTTATAAGAAATGGTGGCTCTTAATAATTGACCTTTGATTTCAAATATGAAATTTATAAAATAGAAAAACTACTCTGATGATAACCAAGCATTATATATTGCAGCGCAGGAAAGACACTATGGGGTCATTTATGATGAAAAGTACGCCACTTTTTGGCATACTTTGGTCACAGATTTGGATGCAAAGAGGATTTGAGGCCAAATCTGTGACTTGCGGATTTGCTGAATTTTTCCAAGAAAATTACTAAAATCAATGCCAGCAAACTGGTCTAGGTTTAAACAAGTTGCACAGCCAGCACCTACCATAAGTTATATAGAGACCCCATTTATTGCCATATCATGCCTAAAAGATGTATAGTACCTATGTTGTATCCACATGATACTGGAATATGTAATGAATAATAGCACCATGCTGTTTAGCATGGTGTTGCAACTAATATAAGCCAACTAGCCTACAAATACATTCACCAAACACTACTATAATGCCACCATGCAGGACCAACATAATGTTGCCATAGAGTGTCTATCTATCTCTGTCTCCCGTTTGCTTTCCAGAAATTCACTGTGTGCTCCCTGATACTGGAGCTGATGTAAAGCTGTGCTGCCTGGAGAAGTGATCGGTCTGTCCTAAGACATTGAAAGCTTAATAAACAACACTTGAAAAATTTAGTACTGTATCAAGACTTTTTTTGGCTGCAGCATTCATATAGGTTAAAGGGGTTATCCGACTTATATTTATTGATGACTAGAGATGAGAGAACATGCTCGTCCGAGCTTGGTGCTCGTTCGAGCATTAGGGTATTCGCATATGCTCGCTACTCGGACGAGCATATCGCGATCCTCGAGGAAATGGCAACTTCCTCTTCTTGCATGTTAGCCGCCTTTTTTAAGCCAATCAACATGCAGGAGAGTCTTTGGTACCTCCTAGCATCACGTGGGGCCCCTACAAGTCGATAGCAGGGATTGGCAGGCCAGATCAGATGACCTGGGAATATAAGAATCTGGTCCCGCGCTGCACGCGTCATACGCCGTCTGCATGAGCTTAGGGATAGAGCTGCTGTCTGTCAGGGAGATTGATAGGGCCTGAATTTAGTTGTTGGTTAGGCAGGAATCACCCACAAAGAACCCAGCAGCCCTTCAAAGGGCTACAAGCACAGTTTTTTTTTGGTCTCCTCCTGGCTGCTGGCTGGGACTTGTAGTGCAGCTACCGCCATCTTGGCTGCACACTGTTAGGGCGTGAAATTAGAATCTGGTTAGGCAGGAATCATCCACAAAGAACCCAACACTCCTTCTAAGGGCTACAACGACATTTTTTTTGTCCTCCTCTCGGCTGCTGGCTGGGACTTGTAGTACAGCTACTGCTATCTTGGCTGCACACTGTGCACTGGTGGCAGAAAGGGGACAGCACATGGTCCACACAGACCCCAATGAAATTGCACAAAGTCCTCTCAGTACTCATTTTTGCTGCTGCTGTACCTTGGTTTGCTGGGATATGAAGTGCAGTCTAGGGAATACGTTTTGTCACAAAGTTATATAAACTACTGTCCAGTGAACAATTGTGAGGTGTGCTATACAGCAGCGTCAGTCTATAAAATAAGTTTTTTTCACTCAATTATATAAACTACAGTCCAGTGAACAATTGTGAGATGTGCGATACACTTGCAGCAGTCTAGAGAATAATTTTTTTTTCACTCAATTATATAAACTACAGTCCAGTGAACAATTGTGAGGTGTGCGATACACTTGCCGCAGCCTAGAGAATAATTTTTTTTCACTAAATTATATAAACTACAGTCCAGTGAACAAGTGTGAGGTGTGTGATACACTAGCCGCAGTCTAGACAATAATTTTTTTCACTCAATTATATAAACTACAGTCCAGTGAACAATTGTGAGGTGTGCTGTACAGCAGCGTCAGTCTATAAAATAAGTTTTTTTCACTCAATTATATAAACTACAGTCCAGTGAACAATTGTGAGGTGTGTGATACACTTGACGCAGTCTAGAGAATAATTTTTTTCACTCAATTATATAAACTACAGTCCAGTGAACAATTGTGAGGTGTGCTGTACCGCAGCGTCAGTTTATAAAATAAGTTTATTTCACTCAATTATATAAATTACAGTCCAGTGAACAATTGTGAGGTGTGCGATACACTTGCCGCAGCTTAGAGAATAATTTTTTTCACTCAATTATATAAACTACAGTCCAGTGAACAATTGTGAGGTGTGCAATACACTTGCAGCAGTCTAGAGAATAATTTTTTTCACTGAATTATATAAACTACAGTCCAGTGAACAATTGTGAGGTGTGCGATACACTAGCCACAGTCTAGAGAATAATTTTTTTTACTCTATTATATAAACTACAGTCCAGTGAACAATTGTGAGATGTGCGATACACTACCCACAGTTTAGAGAATAATTTTTTTCACTCAATTATATAAACTACAGTCCAGTGAACAATTGTGAGGTGTGCAATACACTTGCCGCAGTCTAGAGAATAATTTTTTTCACTCAATTATATAAACTACAGTCCAGTGAACAATTGTGAGGTGTGCTGTACAGCAGCTTCAGTCTATAAAATATTTTTTTTTCACTCAATTATATAAACTACAGTCCAGTGAACAATTGTGAGGTGTGCGATACACTAACCGCAGTCTAGAGAATATTTTTTTTCACTCAAATATATAAACTACAGTCCAGTGAACAATTGTGAGGTGTGTGATACACTAGCCGCAGTCTAGAGAATAATTTTTTTCGCTAAATTATATAAACTACAGTCCAGTGAACAATTGTGAGGTGTGCGATACACTAGCCGCAGTCTAGAGAATAATTTTTTTCACTGAATTATATAAACTACAGTCCAGTGAACAATAGTGAGGTGTGCGATACACTAGCCGCAGTCTAGACAATACGTTTTTTTCACTCAATTATATAAACTACAGTCCAGTGAACAATTGTGAGGTGTGTGATACACTAGCCGCAATCTAGAGAATATTTTTTTTCACTCAATTATATAAACTACAGTCCAGTGAACAATTGTGAGGTGTGTGATACACTAGCCGCAGTCTAGAGAATATTTTATTTTCACTCAATTATATAAACTACAGTCCAGTGAACAATTGTGAGGTGTGCGGTACACTAGCCACAGTCTAGAGAATAAGTTTTTATTCTCAGTTATATAAATTACAGTCCAGTGAACAATTGTGAGGTGTGCGGTACACTAGCCGCAGTCTAGAGAATACGTTTTTATTCTCAGTTATATATATTACAGTCCAGTGAACAATTGTGAGGTGTGCAATACACTAGCCGCAGTCTAGAGAATACATTTTTATTCTCAGTTATATATATTACAGTCCAGTGAACAATTGTGAGGTGTGCGATACACTAGCCGCAGTCTAGAGAATAGTTTTTTTCACTCAATTATATAAACTACAGTCCATTGAACAAGTGTGAGGTGTGTGATACACTAGTCGCAGTCTAGAGAATAATTTTTTTCACTAAATTATATAAACTACAGTCCAGTGAACAATTGTGAGGTGTGCGATACACTAGCCGCAGTCTAGAGAATAATTTTTTTTCACTGAATTATATAAACTACAGTCCAGTGAACAATAGTGAGGTGTGCGATACACTAGCCGCAGTCTAGACAATACGTTTTTTTCACTCACTTATATAAACTACAGTCCAGTGAACAATTGTGAGGTGTGCGATACACTAGCCGCAGTCTAGAGAATATGTTTTTTTTCACTCAATTATATAAACTACAGTCCAGTGAACAATTGTGAGGTGTGTGATACACTAGCCTCAGTCTAGAGAATAATTTTTTTTCACTCAATTACATAAACTACAGTCCAGTGAACGATTGTGAGGTGTGCGGTACACTAGCCACAGTCTAGAGAATAAGTTTTTATTCTCAGTTATATAAATTACAGTCCAGTGAACAATTGTGAGGTGTGCGGTACACTAGCCGCAGTCTAGAGAATACGTTTTTATTCTCAGTTATATATACTACAGTCCAGTGAACAATTGTGAGGTGTGCAATACACTAGCCGCAGTCTAGAGAATACGTTTTTATTCTCAGTTATATATATTACAGTCCAGTGAACAATAGTGAGGTGTGCGATACACTAGCCGCAGTCTAGAGAATAGTTTTTTTCACTCAATTATATAAACTACAGTCCAGTGAACAATTGTGAGGTGTGTGATACACTAGCCGCAGTCTAGAGAATAATTTATTTCCCTTAATTATATAAACTACAGTCCAGTGAACAATTGTGAGGTGTGAAATACACTAGCCACAGTCTAGAGAATACGTTTTTATTCTCAGTTATATAAACTACAGTCCTGTGCAAAATTGAGTGGTTTGCGGTGCAATAGCTGGAGTCTAAAGACTACATTTTTTTGCCTCAGATAGTAATTCTACTGTCTACTGAATACGGTTTTGGCCTCAGATATTAACTCGACAGTTTGGTGAATATATAAAAATGTTGAACCCAAGGGCTAAGGGTCAAGGACGAGGGCGTGGGCGTTCAAGTAGTGTAGGGGCCAAAGGCCGTGGTCCTGGGCAGGGTGACACTGTACATGCTGATGAGAGAGCAGTGGAACGCTGCAGAGTTTCGCTCCCTAGCTTCATCTCGCAACTTACTGGGTCACGTGGTACACCACTATTGAAACCACAATAGTGCGAACAGGTGATGACGTGGATAGCGGACAATGCGTCCAGTAATTTATCCACCACCCAGTCTTCCACACAGTCCACCAGAGCTAGCCAAGGGAGTAGACCTCTGGCTCCTCCAGCTCAACCTCCTTCCCCCCAGCCTGCCCCCACCCCCCACGGAAAGTATGGATTCAGATCAGGCATAATCACAGGAACTCTTTTCAGGACCCTACCCAGAGACACAAACCACTGCTCAAGAGCAATCTGAGCAGTTGCTCTGTCCCGATGCCCAAAATGTAGAACTTTCACAGTCTGTGGGTGATGAGAGTGTGGAGTGCAAGTAGTGCGTGAAGAGGTGTCGGATGATGATAATGATGATGATGATGAGACACGGTTGTTAGACAGTGACGTTGTTGTCAGGGCAGTAAGTCCAAGGGGGAGCAGAGTGAGGAATCAGAGGAAGAGCTGGTGGATGATGAGGTGACTGACCCGAGCTGGGTTGGTAATCCAACTCAAGACAGTGCTTCGGAGGGGGAGGCAAGTGCAGCACCAGAACACGTTGGAAGAGGCAGTGTGGTGGCCAGACGGAAAAGCAGGGCCAGAACAGGTAGATCAGCAACTGTTTCACGGAGTCAAGCTCCCGTGCCGAGGCCTAGATGTTCGCAAGTCTGGAGGTTTTTTAAAGAAAGTGAGGATGACCGACGGACTATGGTGTGCAACCTGTGCCACACCAGTATCAGCAAGGGAGCCACTACTACCAGCCTAACCACTACCAGAATGCGCAGGTATATGAGTGCTAAACACCCGACTCAGTGGAACCAAGGCCGTTCACCGCCTGCGGGTCACACCACTGCCCGTTCCCCTGTATCACATGCTGGCTCGGCGAGTCAATCCCCCACCCAGGACCCCGGCACGAGCGCCTCTATTTTTCGCCACTATTTTTCCCGATGTGCCGTCCCAGCCCTACACCAGCACGTGTCAGAGAACATCATCCGAGCCCTGACCAACGCGGTTAGTGATGAGGTCCACCTAACCACGGACACGTGGGCATGTGCTGCTGGGCAGGGACACTATATCTCACTGACGGCACATTGGGTTAACTTGGTGGAGGCTGGGACCGAGTCTGACCCTGTGGCCGCTCATGTACTGCCCACACCGAGGATTGCGGGGCCTACCTCGGTCACGGTTTCTCAGATGTACTATGCCTCTTCCTCCAACCCCTCCTCCTCCTCCGAATTACCATCTGTGGGCACGGCACCTTCAGTCGGTAGCTCTAGGCGCAGCAGCAGTGCCATGGGTAAGCGCCAGCAGGCGGTGCTCAAACTGCTGAGCTTAGGTGACAAAAGGCACACCGCCCAAGAGCTGTTACAGGGCATCACAGCGCAGATCAATCTGTGGCTGGCACCGCTGAACCTCAAGCCAGGCATGGTTGTGTGTGACAATGGGCGTAACCTGGTGGCGGCTCTGCAACTCGGCAGACTGACACATGTGCCATGCCTGGCCCACGTGTTCAATCTCATAGTTCAGCGGTTCCTCAAGACATACCCCAATTTGTCAGATTTGCTCACCAAGGTGCGCCGCATCTGTGCGCATTTCCGCAAGTCAACCACAGATGCTGCCACTCTCAGGGCAGCGCAGCGGCGCCTACAACTGCCAGCCACCGACTGTTGTGCGACTTGCCCACGAGATGGAATTCGACATTAAACATGTTATCCAGAGTTTACCAGCAGCGCAGAGCGATTGTAGACTGCCAGATGTCAACTTCCACCAGAACTGGTAGTCAGGTCACTCAGATTCCTCAATTCTACAATGAGGAGTGGACGTGGATGTCTGATATCTGTCAGGTGTTGAGCAACTTTGAGGAGTCAACACAGATGGTCAGCGGCGATGCCGCCATTATCAGCCTCACAATCACGCTGCTTTGCCTGTTGAAAAACTCACTGCTCAGCATGAAGTCAGAAGCTTTGCGCTTGTCACAGGCGATGGGGAAAGAAGATACGTCACTTGATAGCCAGAGCACTCTCCGGTCTGTTTCTCAGCGCGTATTGGAGGAGTGGGATGAGGATGAGGAGGAAGAGGAGGAGAATGTTTGCGAGACAGAAGAGGATACCAATGCTCAGTCCTTGTTAACTCTTGAGCGTGTATGGGCTGAAGAGGAGGAGTTGGAGAAGGAGGAGGAAATGGAGAGTAAGGCCAGTGAGGAGAGGGAATTCTTGCATGTTGGGACTCTGGCGCACATGGCAGACTTCATGTTAGGCTACCTATCCCGTGATCCTCGCGTTAGAAGCATTTTTTCAAACACTGATTACTGGGTGTTCACTCTCCTGGACCCACGGTACAAGCAGAACCTTTCCACTCTCATCCCTGTAGAGGAAAGGAATATGAGAGTGAATCAATATCAACAGGCCCTGGTGCACAAGCTGAAACAATCCTTCCAATCTGACGCCTCTAGCGGCAGAGGGCGTGGTTCTGTGTGCCAAGTAGCGGGGGAGAGGAGGCGAGCAGGCAGCTTGTCCAGGACTGGCAGGGGAACGCTCTCCAAGGCCTTTGCCAGTTTTATGTCACCCCAGCAAGACACTGTCACCTGTCCCCCAGTCTAAGGTATTCAGTGCAGCTTGTGGCGTCATCACCGATAAGCGTACACGCCTGTCAACTGACAGCGCTGACAGGCTGACGCTTATTAAAATGAACAAAGCCTGGATTTCACCGGAATTCAAATCTCCTCCGGGGGAAAGCAGCTAAAGAATAAGATTCTTTATGTATCCGATTCCTCTCCTCTACTCCTCCTTCTCTTCATTGCCAAACGCTGATTAAAAAGGGAATTTTTTAGAGGGCCAACTGGCACTCTTTTAAGACAATGTTTCTGGAGGGCCACCTACAGGCCCTCTCTCCAAACAATTTTTCCGGAGCGTCAACTACAGACACTCTAAAACCATTTTTCAGGAGCGTCAACTACAGACACTATAAAAAAAAATTTTAGGAGCGTCAACTACAGACACAAAAATTTTTTTCGGAGGGTCGATTTCACACACTCCAAAAAAAAAATTTTGGGAGGCTCACCTACAGCCATTTGACTGCAATCTCAGTCGGACAAAGTCATTGGTGGTGTCCCCACCATGCTGTGTAAGGCTAAATTTTTGGGTGGTTCACCTGCTACCTCAGTCTAACTCGATCACTCTGTTGTCACAGCCATACAGGGTCACAATAAATTTTTATGTGCTTCGCCTGCTCCCGCACTGTAACTCGGTCACTCTGTTGTCACAGCTATACAGGGTCACTCTAAATTTTTAGGTGCTTCGCCTGCTCCTGCACTGTAACTCGGTCACTCTGTAGTCATAGCCATACAGGGCCTCGATACATTTTTATGTGCTTCGCCTGCTCCTGCACTGTAATTCAGTCACTGTGTTGTCACAGCCATACAGGGCCACGATAAATTTTTATGTGCTTCGCCTGCTCCCGCACTGTAACTCGGTCACTGTGTAGTCACAGCCATACAGGGCCACAATAAATTTTTATGTGCTTCGCCTGCTCCTGCACTGTAACTTGGTCACTGTGTAGTCACAGCCATACAGGGTCACGCTAAATTTTTATGTGCTTCGCCTGCTCCCGCACTGTAACTCGGTCACTCTGTTGTCACAGCTATACAGGGTCACGCTAAATTTTTAGGTGCTTCGCCTGCTCCTGCACTGTAACTCGGTCACTCTGTAGTCATAGCCATACAGGGCCTCGATAAATTTTTATGTGCTTCGCCTGCTCCTGCAGTGTAACTCGGTCACTCTGTAGTCACAGCCATACAGGGCCACGCTAAATTTTTATGGTCTGTGTGAGCACAATTGCCTTGAGGGTCACCACCAGGCTTTTGCCCAAGAATTTGGGGTAATGATGGGATTAGGCAGCCTCAGAGGCATCCATGCATGCTGCCCCTTCTGTTTCCTGTCCATTTCCGTGGTGTTTCCATCATTTTTTGAGTTTTTCAGGTTTTCACCCAGCCTTCCCTAGGCAGAGCCTTGGTCCCCTGCAAAAAATGCTCGAGTCTCCCATTGATTTCAATGGGGTTCGTTATTCGAAACGATCACCCAAGCATCCGGAAAGTTCGACTCGAATAACGAGCACCCGAGCATGTAAGTGCTCGCTCATTTCTATTGATGACCTATCCTCAGGATAGGTCATCAATATCAGATTGTCGGGGGTTCGACACCCAGCAACCCCGCCAATCAGCTGTTTGAAGAGGAGGCGCGCGCCATGCCAGCGCTGCCACCTCTTTATTGTTTACCTGCTCGCTGTAACATCAATAGCGGTGAGCAGGTGTAATTACATCTAACCGTTCTATTCATTTCAATGGGACGGCTCGTTCCAATACACTTGTATAGGAGTGATCTGTCTATAGAGAAAACAGGCCATTACAAATAATAAAAACTAAATAGAAATGTGTTAAAGTAATATTTAGGTATTTTTCAGTAATTTCATTTTATTAATTTCCGGAGAACCCCTTTAAGAGAATAAAGTGAAGGTTTTCTTCTATGTTGGTAATAAATTCAGGTTTATAAATGACACACCTAAATCTTAAAGTAAAAAATAATTAGATATATGTAAATACTTAACATATACAATGTATTAAAGCAGATATCCAAAGCAGAAAAAAAATCAGAGTGCTACAGATCCTTTTGTTCAATAACAAGTTGTTATGATTGTCCACTTTTTTACTGTTAAGCTTCAGCCCAGACAGGGTCACTGTTTCTGCAAGTCTACAAGTTCACCTTATACCTGTTCACCCCCTTTCTATGCTTATTCCTCTGATACAGCTGAGACGTCATACTTGCATTTGTATTGTTGTTTCTGTGATTAATGAACTTTATGAACAAGTTCATTGTACAATCTTATAAAGAACTCGAAATTCCTTGTTACTTTAGCTATACTTCTCTCAGTCTCTATCTGTCTCCCTCGGCAGGGAGGAAGTAAAGGCCTGCAATAATTCAGAAATAATCATGTTTTTAATATAGAAAGGAAACTTTTACAATTTAGAAACTGAGTCTCATATTCTAAGAGGTTTTTATTTGTATCACAGGAGGCACACTTTTAAGGGACATTGCCACCAAAAGGGGGTAGTTTAAGATTAACATTTCAAGAAAACAAATATTGTTAGAACATTTGCCTTTTTTTATTTTGGCAGTCATATACCATTAGAAATGAAAAAAAATATATTGTCCTTCTATGGTAGTAAGCTCAGATAGATCTGGTAGCACATGGTATTCTCACTTCTGACTCTGCTGCAAAGGGAAGGACTACTCTACAAGGTAATTCTTCTAACAATAATAGGTGATGTCTTAGGCTACTTTCACACTAGCGTTTTTAAATTCCGGTATTTAGTTCCGTCATAGGGGCTCAATACCGGAAAAAAACCCTTCAGTTTTGTCCCCATTCATTGTCAATGGGGACAAAACTGAACTGAAGACAACGGAATGCTCCTGAAATCATTCCGTTCCATCTTCAGACCGGAGAACAAACCGCAGCACGCTGCGGTTTGCTCTCCGGTCCAGGCATCCACACCAAGACGGATCCGGAATGACCCCCAATGCAAGTCAATGGGGACGGATCCGTTTGGTGTGACACACCAGTAATCCGAATCTGTCCTCCATTGACTTGCAATGGGGGGTCATTCCGGATCCGGCTACAGAGAAACATACAGACAGACATACATACATAGACATACATACATACACATACATACACATACATACTCACATACTCCAGCCAGGGACGCCGGCAGCATGTCTTCACGCTCCTCCTGTGCGCAGGTATGACGTTTCCACACTGCGCCCAGAATCATCATCACTGAGCGCAGGAGGCGCATGAAGACGTGCTGCCAGCGTCCCTGGCTGGAGTATGTAAGTATGTATGTATATGTATGTATGTCTGTATGTTTGTATGTATTTCTGTCCCAATGTCTGTGTCAACATGTGTGGGGCCGGAGCGCTGCTCCGGCTCCACTCATGTATCAGCGGCAGCACGGATCCGCTGGCACCCTTTAGGTGCTGGATCCGTGCTGCCGCTAGTGTGAAAGAGGCCTTAGAATGACTGACAAAATAACAGCTCTTTTGTTCTCCTCATAGACCTAGATAACTTTACGAATATAATCTGAGAAACCCTGACCAACTACACTACTGTGAAAACATAGTGTGGTGCTCAAATTCAATCACAACTCCTAACTCCTTAGGCTACTTTCACACTAGCGGCAGGCCTGATCCGGCAGGTGAAGGGTGCTGCCGGATCAGGACTGCCGCAGCGACATGTGTGGAGCCGGAACCGCGCTCCGGCCCCACACATGTCACACAGTACATACATACACACACACAGACACACACACATATACACAGACAAATACACATACATACATACTTACATGCTCCCGGCAGGTCTTCAGAGCGACGGAGAAGCAGGACAGCTCACACAGGTGACGATTCCCCACAGCGCCCTCTGCTGGGCGCCTGGTGGAATCGTCACCTGTGCGCGCCGTCCTGTCCCTCCGACGCTCTGAAGACCTGCCGGGGTGCATGTAAGTATGTATGTGTATTTGTATGTGTATATGTCTGTGTATGTTTATGTTTATGTGTATGTCTATGTCTGTATGTGTGTATGTGTAGCCGGATCCGTCATGAACTCCATTGAAAGTCAATGGAGGGCGGATCCGGTTACCATTGTGGTCACACCAGACGGATCCACCCCCATTGACTTGCATTGGGGGTCATTCCGGATCCGTCTTGGTGCGGATGCCTGGACCGCATGCTTCGGTTTGTTCTCCGGTCTGAAGACGGAACGGAATGCTTTCAGGAGCATTCCGTTGTCTTCAGTTCAGTTTTGTCCCAATTGACAATAAATGGGGACAAAACTGAAGCGATTTAGTCCGGTATTGAGCCCCTATGACGGAACTCAATACCGGAATTTTAAAACGCTAGTGTGAAAGTAGCCTTAGTCAGACTGATGGTTTGATAAAGAGTACTTATTGAGACACTGCTGTGTAGACAAGCAGGAAGATTTTGGACAGGAACTATTATGCAACTAGTAGTACAACTCATCTCAGAAACCGCAGAGAAATAAATGTATAAATTAATAGTTTTACTAAATCTGCTCAGCTTCTCCTGCTTTATAATGTTATCTACAAAAGGAGCGATCCAGCACCAGGACTTGTGAAACCATTTTCTTTATTGTAGAAAATCCATTAAAACAGATCATGTTCCCTTGGCATGGAAGCAATTGTTAAAGCATTTGGATCATAGTTATTTTCTCAAGCATCTATAACATGTTGCCTGCCGATTGAATTGCATTTCATTCTAACAGGTCCTCTTTAAAGAGGACCTTTCATGTGTTGGATTTACTGTAGCTAAATACATTTATTGGTAGGGCAAACCCTGCTACTTCTGACACGGGGCTCGGTTTTTCAAAATAGCACTCCTGCGCTCCGCTGTGGCCCCCTGTATTTCTCCCGCTCAGTATGCTAATACTGAGCATCGGAACAGGGAGGAGGAGACGCCCGGGTTTCTCAATGGGCATCTCCTTCTCCCTGGCTGTGCTGCGATCGGAGGGCGTCACAACCAAGGAGTTTTTTTTCTCCCTGGCTGTGACGCTCTCCGATGTGATTGGATCGCAGCACAGCCAGGGAGAAGGAGAAGCCCATTGAGAAACCCGGGCGTCTCCTCCTCCCTGTTCCGATGCTCAATATTAGCATACTGAGTGGGAGAAATACAGGGGGCCACAGCGGAGCGCAGGAGTGCTATTTTGAAAAAACGAACCCAGTGTCAGAAGCAGCGGGGGTTGGCCTAGCAATAAATGTATTTAGCTACAGTAAGTCCAACACATGAAAGGTCCTCTTTAAGTGAACACTATAATAGATCAGACACAGCATCATGGGTACAGTAATTTGAAAAAAATGTGTGCGTTTTGTTTGGTCCCCATCACAAGCAACGATTGCGTTTCATTCACCTCTATGACAGTTTTCATAATAGCCAAGTATATACTGTATACATCTTGGGAGTTGTAGTTTCACGATAGCTGGGGATTTTTGACCCCTGGTCTAGGCTCATCTACAGTTATATCACATGCAACTTATTCATATCCGAAATTTGTGATATTAATATAAAGCCTGAATTGTTACATCATTAATTCAATTTAAATGTAAATTTATTTGCATTTTTGTTATCATACAGTTTATTTATGGGGGAAATGGGGGAAAGATTTTCACTGTTGACTTTTACATACATAAATTTTCCTCTTAAAATTAGGTTGCAATATTTAATATTCTCTGACAAGTATCTAGCTTCCCACACACATCTAATTACTGTCTCTATTCTGCCTTTGTGCATCAATTATGGTAATGGCTAGTGAATAACATTTGCATTCTGGGAATTGTCTAGCTACAGAATGCATTAAAGCTATGGCCCTGTAAAATTGTTTTAAATGTCTGTATCAGATGTCTCCATCTACAAGACTACAATTACTGATGTTGTAATTGAACATTCGGGGCGGATATCATAAGTAGGCAACACAGACATAACCTTGTTGTTTTCATTGCACAAATCTATTACATTTCCAATATGTTAGTAGTCCACATTAACCGTGTGCAACAAAAAGGGTTGCAGAGATTGTTGCTATTGTCCTCCAAAATGGTACTCATTGGTCCCTACCATTACAAGATGTATAAGACTTATGTATAGGACGATTTGCTTCAATGGAAATAACTTATTCAAGGGTTACACATTTTAAAGTATTTTAGAATTTCACATTTATTTATAATACTATATGATAAGATTTATAATCATCGTGATTTTTCAAGAAACCTGTTTGTAAATATGGTTCTGTGCCATTTTAGGCCTTGTTCACATATCAGTTATTTGATCAGTTATTTTCATCAGTTATTGTGAGCCAAAACCAGGTTTGGGTAAAAAAACAGAACAGGTGCAGATCTTTTCATTATATCTTATTTCTGTGTAGCCTCCACTCCTGGTTTTGGCTCACAAAACCTGATGGAAATAACTGATCAAATAACTGACGTGTGAACAAGGCCTTACAGTTAAGGCATTTGATGAAAGAAATCACAGGGCAGGTGAATGAAAGAAACCACAAATCTACAGAAAATAAGCCATGAGCATCAGTAAAAGTGTGGATGGAATAGTTTTTTTTTTTTTTTTTGTACATGATACTTAGGCTCTATGCACATTACAGAGTTGCTATAGCACACATAGTGCACACAGTACTTTTGGCAATGCATTAGGGTGATATTTCTCCACAATATGCCTATGACCTCCATATTTCTATTCCAGAATATGTAATTTTTTACTTATAAATCCAACAAATATTTTGTATGCATCCTTATAAATTTACAGGTACAAGAAGGTATAGAAGGGCAAAATTACTATTGAAACTTAAACAAATTTGAAGCTTATGTAAAACCATAATACTAATTTATAGAAAAACTGTTACCAATAAATTCATCATTACATCAGACACACTGCCTTGTACAGGGTGAGTCAAAAGTCTTAGGGCACCTTTTTATTTCAAAAACATAAGGGAAATGAAATATAATTGAAAGCTGGAATATTGGATCAAGGGGGTCAAGCAGCATATTTTCTCAGAAATCTAACTTTTGAACTACACAAGATATTGCAAATCTGATCGCAGAAACCAATTTCTGAGAAAAATCTTCTCTTCTACGATATGTTATATGACCTTCTTCCCATTGGAAACATTTTGACCTTGATCTAATATAGCGGTTTTCAAGATTACCATGTTGCCATGTTTCAGACATAGCCTAAAAGATAAGTTCCATCACCCATTACTTGCTGGGGTATTCAGACATTTCATTTACCCTTTTGTTTCTGAAATAAAAGGGTGTGATGCAACTTTTGACTTTTGTGACTTTTGAATGTCATGAAGAAGAGGGAGGGTATGACAAAGGTACGCAGAAATGCTATAGGGTGCACAAAGTGATTTTAACCCAGTCTTGTTGCACATAGAGGCTTTTTTGTATATACTGTAGACTAACAGTATTTGTTCTCCAGAGTGTAGCAATGAATCACTAAGTGAAAGGTATCTATACATTTAGCAGACATATCCCTACAAGGCATATTGCCTTTTTGAAGAATGATTTTCTTCATGACTCGATGTTAAAAATGATAATGTGCACTGTGACGTGATACCGCTGCTATCAATCACTGTCTTCAGTAGAAGGACAGTGATTGGAGAACAGGACATAGCGTGGGATAGGTAATAAATGAAAAATTGCTAGCAACCTCTGTGATCACTATAATGAAGTTGCTGAGTCCTCAATGTGCTCACACAATGATGCTTCTTTTATGGTCTATAATAGTGGTGGCAAACCTATGTCACGGGTGCCAGAGATGGCATTAAGAGCCCTCTCTGTGGGCACCTACACCCTGGAAAAAGTCCATGGTGTACCAATATGCCTTAGAATTTTTCTGCCATTCATCAGGGAAGGGCGCACTATGAACAGCACAGGCAGCACACTGAATGTAGGCAGGCTAAATTATAGCTAAATTATAAAGTACATTGACGACAAAATATACTATACTGTACTGTAGTATTCAGGGTAAATTGCTGTGTTGGCACTTTGTGATAAATAAGTGGGTTTTGGGTTGGAGTTTGGCCATTCGGTCTCAAAAAGGTTCACCACCACTGGTCTATAATGATGACGGAAACAGCCAAGTGATGTGATACTCGCTTGTTGCTCTGTTCAAACCTTTCCTCACTGCACAATTGGGACCAACATTCCAGAGATTGGCAAGGGTCTTTGAATACTTGATAAATGCCATTTGATCACAGATGTGAGAAAGATGAAATACAGTACATGTAAATGAGGAAGGTGACATGGAAAGACAATGCTTAAAGGGAATCTGCCACCATGATCTTGGGCTGTTATCTGGAGTAATACATGAGTAGTACTACAGATAAGGATCCAGATAACATTTTTTTTTTATTTTCCTACTGCCCACTATTCCCCTCTGTCAGTGCTCAGAGCTGCCATGAAATACATTGTCAGGACCCCATTATGATAGCACAGCAGTCCAGACTTTATATTTCATTGTAGCTTTGTCCTGACAGTGCGTGAATGTGGGGCACTAGCAAAACAAAAAATAAAGATCTGGCCTCCATTTCTGCAGAACTACTTATTTAGTAATACAGATAATAGTCCAATATCCTGGTGACAGATCTAAAAAGTACAGCTTGACTGTAAAATGATTGAAGTTAACCTTTACTGTAAAGCAGCAAGTGCTTAAAATATCAAGTCAACATGTAAGAGTCTAGAAGCCACATTGTTTATTGACATATTAGACTGTATGATGTATTTCATGAAGAAATTGCCGTGATTTTTTAAATTACAAAGTGTTCCTTTGAATTCTGCCAGATAGAAATTTCCACTCATGTATTACTTTAAAGAGTAACTATACTTTTAAATATGTTTTGTTAACATGTCCCTAATGCCCTAATAACAGTATATCTAATATACTTTATTAATGTATTTAGTACATGTATGGCGTTGGAGCAAACTGCAAACATGCCGCCCCTTCGCACGTGCAGTGGTCGTCATGGCCGGTGGGTCTCCACTGTTTCAAACAGCAGAGACATGTGGCTAATGATTGCGACCAGCAATAATGCAAGTTTGTTACCGACATCCTCTGTGGCCAATGAGAATGCCATAATTGAAGAGGCCCAGGGCATTGAAACTGCAATTGTTATTTTGGCCAGCAGGTAGCAGGCCAACATAAGAAATAAGCAATTGTGGTCAAATAATGTATCTAAAAAATCCATGATTGTTCAGAATTTTAAAAAATGGTTTTGTAGGCTCAAATATGTGCTTTAAAATCATTAAAAAAAACTTTTAAAAAAGCTGTTAAAAATATATAAAATATTAAACTTTAATATTTCCGTATAATAAAAAATAAATACATACATAACAAAAATTTGAAACATCATGGGTTCCACTGAGACAAAAAATGCCCGTACTATCAAAATTTAAAAATATTTTTCCAATACAGCGATTAGCGCAACAGAAAAAAAAGTAATAAAATGTGATCAAAAAGTCACGCCCACAAAATAGTCTCAATAAAAACTACAGATTGTCCCGCAAAAAATGAGCCCCCGCACAACTCAGTAAATATAACAATAAAAAAAGTTATGGGGGTCACAATATGAGGATGTAAAACATTTTTTTTCCAAAGTTTAAATTTAATTTTACACTATTTAGACATAAAAACCTATACATATGTGGTATCATTGTAATCATACTAATCCAAAGAATGAAGGGCACAGGTCAGTTTTGCCACAAATGAATGTGTGGGAACAAAACCCATAAAACGATGCAGGAATTGTGTTTGGAATTTTCCTGCTTCCCACTACTAGTCCCACAAGAAATATGCACTAATACAGATATGTGAATGGAAAAATAAAAAAAAAGTTATGGCTCAAGTAAGATAGGGAAGAAAAATGAAAACGTAAAAATGAAAAAAATCTCTGGTATCCTAAAGGTTAATACACTTTTCCCTCCCTAAAGTGAACCTTTCCCTGTGCGCTTAAGATCTACTTTTCAATACACCGATGACTTCTCAGCAGTGCACAAAGTACAAATGTTATCAATGGGGCCACAGCGCAGGGAGTACAGGCAGGAGCGCATATTGCTGCTCCTTCCCATTCCCTCCCCCCCGGAGGTTTACTAAATCCTGGCATAGCACATGGGTACCCTGTAACCATGTGCTATGCCAGGATTAGCTGAGCAGAGCGGGCTCCTGCCTCTGCCTGCTTCTCTAAGCTAAGAGTCCTTCATGCTAGCTCTTAGCTAATCCTGGCTTAGTACATGGGTACTCACTGTGCTGCGGCCCCATTGAGAAAATATGTTCTCCATACTCCGCACACCGCTGTGTAGTCAGCGGTGTACAGAAAAATCAATTTTAAGTACACAGGGAAAGATGCACTTTGGAGGGTAAAGCCTATTAAAAATACAAAATACATTAATAAAGTATATTACAAAAACTGTTATTAGGGCATTAGGGACATGTTAGCAAAAATGTATTCAAAAGTTTAGTTACTCTTTAATATGTTATAAGGTAACTTCAGGTAGCCATATAGCTCTTAGAGCCCATATTTCAGAGTCACTTACGCTTCCAGGCATGGCCTGTTTGCAATTTTCCACTCACCCACCACATCTGAAATGCAAACATCCTATGAACGCATCCTTGACTTCCTTCTAGCTGCTTATAGTGGTTTCTTTAATCTTTTAAGCTTCTGGGTCTTATCCAACAGCTGCCATTATGAGTACTTATGCAATTGAAAAAGGAAAGGGAAATAGAAAGTACAGTATCTCAAGAGAATGTTGCATCTCCTGAACTGAAAGAGCTTTCATTGATGGGTAAGTTGACATCACATCTTTATAGGAGAAAAGGAAATGGTGCTACTTTAATGTATTATATCTTTATAAGTTCTGGTTTCATTACCTGGAGCTAAAACAGATAAGGAAGGACATTTTAACTCTCTGTAAAATGTCAATATTTTATAACTGATGCAGAGATTGAGACATCAATAGAAATTCAGAGGCATAGCTAGGGGTTCAGAAAGGAGGGGAAGGAGATTGAGCAAAACACATCTGATGCGTGAGCAGGACCCTAAACCCAGGGAACACCACAATATGACCACTACTAATAGCACTTAATAGCAACTGAATAATATTACCATACTATTACGAACAAACCACTATGCAATACCCACCCGTATTACCACAATTACCCTCATAGTGATCATATTGTGCAGATATCAGTTTATGCATTCATGGAATATTGTGCAGTACATTTTAATGACTTACAGTTGACATATTTGTTCTCAGGTTGGAGTTGTTCACTTTTCCATCTTGACCAGACTACACTGACGGTTTCTTTAAGCTATATATGACTTGTGTCTTCAGTGCTTGTACAGAGACATCTTTGACTTATCAACTTTCCAGCATCCACCATGCTTCCCTCAACCTGCACAAACTCCCCATCCTTCTAACACCCACAATTCTGTGCCTGTTGTTCCTCCATCAACCCCTACTCCTGTGCCTACTATGTTGCATGATGCCCCTCAAATACATTACTAAGTAGTGTCATAACTATTATTACCCCATTTGCCAGCCACAGATGCCCCAAAACTTATATGCCAGCCACAGATGTCCCCAGAAAAAGTTCATTCTCTAAATGCAAAAAATAAGAAAACTTGTAATCAACTCACCAGATGAGTGATGCTACCAAGTCCCCCCACACTTAGCATCCCAGGTTAGCAGCTCGATGTGGTGACATAATCGCATCACCTATGCTGCGATGCTACATTCTTTGTTTGGTCCTGACAAAAAGCAGCCTGTGACCTATAACAAGTGGTAGGGCAGGGAACCCCTTTAGCTATGCTCTGCAACAGAGTTCAAATGTAGGAGTGTACAGTTGAGATTGGTGCTCATCGGGGGATCGCAAATCCTCCTGTGATGGGTTCCACCTTGTTGTTGGACCTGTGGCTGCTTCTCCAGTCCGGCTCCCACAGCTAGACCTCTGGAAATTCCTTACTGTAATGATACTGACACTTACTTTAGATGCAGATACCTGCAGGGGGATCAAAATCGTAAAGGGCTGCTTCAGGATTTTAAAAAAGTACTGCTGTATTCTTCATGAAACAACATTGCTACTGATTAACTGTGACATTGCAGCTCTGTTTCAATTAAGAGAAAGGGGCTGAGCTACATACAATACCCCCAGAAAAGTGGATAGATGTGGCACTGTTTTTGAGAGGGCAGCAGTATACAACTTATTTTGTTTTTTTCTGTGCATACACTACAGAGACATCTTAGAAAATATAGAATTCCCCACAACCCTGCACAGTATAGTATTAGCTGAAGTATAGATATAGTGTTCTGAATAATAGAACATTTGGGAATCTATTCTCTTTTTCATTTTATCAGTTGGCTCCAAATGTACAGATTCAGTTTAATCAACCCCCTGGCACTCTTGGTGACCTTTTTGTACCACAAGCAGTAACTACATACATAAACATTAGGACATTGAAGTGAGGAAACTGCAACACAGAAAAAGAAGTAAACTTTGTGAATATTCATAGATTGCTGTACAGCACTGTAGTACAGCAGCACAAAATTATAGTAGTATATATATATATATATATATATATATATATATATATATATATATACAGTACAGGCCAAAAGTTTGGACACACCTTCTCATTCAAAGAGTTTTCTGTATTTTCATGACTACGAAAATTGTAGATTCACACTGAAGGCATCAAAACTATGAATTAACACATGTGGAATTATATACTTAACAAAAAAGTGTGAAACAACTGAAAATATGTCTTATATTCTAGGTTCTTCAAAGTAGCCACCTTCTGCTTTGATTACTGCTTTGCACACTTTTGGCATTCTCTTGATGAGCTTCAAGAGGTAGTCACCTGAAATGGTTTTCACTTCACAGGTGTGCCCTGTCAAGTTTAATAAGTGGGATTTCTTGCCTTATAAATGTGGTTAGGACCATGAGTTGTGTTGGGCAAAAGTCAGGTGGATACACAGCTGATAGTCCTACTGAATAGACTGTTAGAATTTGTATTATGGCAAGAAAAAAACAGCTAAGTAAAGAAAAACGAGTGGCCATCATTACTTTAAGAAATTAAGGTCAGTCAGTCTGAAAAATTGGGAAAACTTTGAAAGTGTCCCCAACTGCAGTCGCAAAAACCATCAAGCGCTACAAAGAAACTGGCTCACATATGGACCGCCCCAGGAAAAGAAGACCATCCAAGTCACCAGCCTCAGAAATCGCAGGTTAACAGCAGCTCAGATTAGAGACCAGGTCAATGCCACACAGAGCTCTAGCAGCAGACACATCTCTACAACAACTGTTAAGAGGAGACTATGTGCAGCAGGCCTTCATGTTAAAATAGCTGCTAGGAAACCACTACTAAGGACAGGCAACAAGCAGAAGAGACTTGTTTGGGCTAAAGAACACAAGGAATGGACATTAGAGCAGTGGAAATCTGTACTTTGGTCTGATGAGTCCAAATTTGAGATCTTTGGTTCCAACCACCGTGTCTTTGTGCGACGCAGAAAAGGTAAACGGATGGACTCTACATGCGTGGTTCCCACTGTGAAGCATGGAGGAGGAGGTGTGATGGTGTGGGGGTGCTTTGCTGGTGACACTGTTGGGGATTTATTCAAAATTGAAGGCATACTGAAGCAGCATGGCTACCGCAGCATCTTGCAGCGGCCTGATATTCCATCCGGTTTGCGTTTAGTTGGACCATCATTTATTTATCAACAGGACAATGACCCCAAACACACCTCCAGGCTGTGTAAGGGCTATTTGACCAAGAAGGAGAGTGATGGGGTGCTATGCCAGATGACCTGGCCTCCACAGTCACCAGACCTGAACCCAATCGAGATGGTTTGGGGTGAGCTGGACCGCAGAGTGAAGGCAAAAGGGCCAACAAGTGCTAAGCATCTCTGGGAACTCCTTCAAGACTGTTGGAATACCATTTCAGGTGACTACCTCTTGAAGCTCATCAAGAGAATGCCAATAGTGTGCAAAGCAGTAATCAAGCAAAAGGTGGCTACTTTGAAGAACCTAGAATATAAGACATATTTTCAGTTGTTTCACACTTTTCTGTTAAGTATATAATTCCACATGTGTTAATTCATAGTTTTGATGCCTTCAGTGTGAATCTACAATTTTCATAGTCATGAAAATACAGAAACCTCTTTGAATGAGAAGGTGTGTGCAAACTTTTGGTCTGTACTGTATATATATATATATATATATATATATCTTAATAATATAAAAATGAATTTCTGTCTGTCTGTCTGTCTGTTCTCTATGCGCGACCAAACTACTGGACCGATTTTCACCAAATTCGGCACACAGGTACATCAGGTGTCCGGGAAGGTTTTAGACCAGGTCTCATCTCTCTAGGACGTACCGTTCCCGAGATATTCCCAAAATATGATCTCCATTAGCCAACATTACAACTGGGAGCTTTGGTTTTAAACTCCAACTGCCATTCTCTGCAAAGCCACACAGGGAGGGCAGGTTTCCATAACAAGCAGGTAATTATCAGCAGCTGAGGATCTCATCCATTTCTATTTACTGACACTGTTAAAGGTATTCCGGTTACCATAAATTTAACCTATTGCGTGGGCTCATAAATAAGCATGGTATTGACCTTTAATTCAGGCCACCCTAAAAGAAGTACTTAAAACCCCCGCCCCAGGTCTCACTAAGCCACACCCCCAACTCTGTCAGGCCACACCCCTTTCACTCCGCAGCCAACAGAGATTGAAAAAATAAAGGTAAAAATCAACTTCTGTCAGCTGCAGGGATGGGTGGGAGGTTGACTTTCTTTCTGCAACAACACACACAAACATTAAATAAAATAGATTAAATCCACCCATGCGAAGCGTCTTGCTAATCCACGCCCCCGACTCTGTCAGGTCACGCCCCCACCCACTCCACAGCCAACGGGAATTGAAAAAATGAAGGTAAAAATAAACTTCTGTTTGCTGCAGGGGTGGGAGGGTGAATTTCTCTCTGCAACGACACACAAAAATTTTAGATGAAATAGACTAATTATAGACTACAACCGTTCGAAGCCTTTTGCTAAGCCATGCCCCGTCTCTGTCAGGCCACGCCCCCTCTCACTCCGCAGCCATTCTGCAATGACACACAGAAACATTAAATGAAATAGATTAAATGCACCTATGCGAAGCGCTTTGCTAAGCCACGCCCCGACTCTGTAAGGCCACGCCCCCTCCCACTCCGCAGCCAACAGGGATTGAAAAAATAAAGGTAAAAATCAACTTCTGTCAGCTGCAGGGATGGGTGGGAGGTTGACTTTCTTTCTGCAACGACACACAGAAACATTAAATGAAATAGATTAAATACACCCACATGAAGCGTCTTGCTAATCCACGCCCCCGACTCTGTCAGGTTACGCCCCCTCCCACTCCGCAGCCAATGGGGATTGAAAAAATAAAGGTAAAAATAAACTTCTGTTTGCTGCAGGGGTGGGAGGGTGAATTTCTCTCTGCAACGACACACAAAAATTTTAGATAAAATAGACTAATTATACCGTGTTTCCCCGAATATAAGACCCCCCCGAAAGTAAGGCAGGGTAGGGGGGTGCCCAGGGTTCTCCAATGTAAGGCACCCCCCGATTGTAAGGCCGCTATCGGGGGGGGGGGTCTGTGAGGAATGTAAGGCCGTCTATGGTGGGGGGTGGCTGGGGAATGTGTTCAGGCCCCTCCATGCTGTCATACTCGCCTGCCTGCGGGCTTCTTGTGGCCGGCTCCGCCATTCACCGTCCCTGTCACTGTCCTTGCAGCTCGAAGCTGATTGGCCATCAGCTCGAGCTCTGATTGGCCGATCAGCCGCGACGTCATTGGCCAGCGTCCCCTGCAGCAGAAGGCTCCCACCGGCACCGCAGAGGAGATCGTAAGGGTGTGTGTATGGGGCTGCGTGTGGGTGGTGGCAGCACATGGGCAGAGTGGGGGTGCACGGTGCAGTGGGATCATGCGCACAGGGATGGGGGAGCTGCAGGGGATCATGCACACAGGGATGGGGGAGCTGCAGGGGATCATGCACACAGGGATTTTATTGTTAAAAAAAGTGTCATTTTTTTTTGTCTAATGTAAGGCCTCCCCGAAAGTAAGGCAGGGTGGGACTTTTGGGGGTAAATTTAATGTAAGACAGGGCCTTACTTTCGGGGAAACACGGTAGACTACAACTGTTCGAATCGTCTTGCTAAGTCACGCCCCCAACTCTGTCAGACCACGCCCCCTCTCACTCTGCAGCCGTTCTGCAACGACACACAGAAACATTAAATGAAATAGATTAAATCACCTATGCGAAGCGCTTTGTTAAGCCACGCCCCCAACTGTGTCAGGTCACGCCCCCTCCTACTCCGCAGCCAACAGGGATTGAAAAAATGAAGGGAAAAATAAACTTCTGTCATCTGCAGGGGTGGGAGGGTGAATTTCTCTCTGCAATGACACACAAAATTTTAGATGAAATAGACTAATTTCAGACTACAACCGTTCGAAGCATCTTGATAATCCACACCCCCAACTCTGCCAGGCCATGCCCCCTCCCACTCCGTAGGCAACGGGGATTGAAAAAAATCAGCTGCAGGGGTGGGAGGGTGAATTTCTCTCTGCAATGACACACAAAAATCGTAGATGAAATTGACTAATTTTAGACTACGACCATTCAGTACTAATAAAAGATGTTTTTTTCCACTGCTACCCATTGCGGGTCCCCATAAATTACCATGTCATCGACCTGTAATTCATGCCACTCTGACCCCCGCCCCAGATCTCGCGAAACCACGCTCCGACTCTGTCAGGCCACGCCCCCTCCCACTCCGCAGCCAACGGGGATTGAAAAAATGAAGGTAAAAATCAACTTCTGTCAGCTGCAGGGGCGGGAGGGAGGTTGGATTTCTTTCTGCAACAACATACAGAAACATTAAATGAAATAGATTAAATATACCCGTGCAAAGCAATGTTTTCTTCCACTGTTACCCATGGCGTGTCCTCATAAATTACCATGGCATCGACCTGTAATTCTGGCCACCATCAAAAGAAGGACTTAAAACCCTGCCCTAGGTCTTTCAATGTCACGCCCCCGACTCAGTCAGGCCATGACCCCTCCCACTCCGCAGCCAATGGAGATTGAACAATTGAAGGTAAAAATCAACATCTGTCAGCTGCAGGGATGGGAAGGAGGATGACTTTCTCTCTGCAACGACACACAGAAACATTAAATGAAATAGATTAAATATACCCGCGCAAAGCAATGTTTTCTTCCACTGCTACCCATTGTGTTTCTTCAAATTACCAAGGCATTAACCTATAATTCAGGCCACCCTGAAATGAAGGACTTAACCCCCCCCCCCGTGTCCCATTAAACCACACCCCCTCCCACTCCGCAGCCAATAGGGATTGAAAAAATGAAGGTAAAAATCACCTCCTGTCAGCTGCATTGACTTTCTCTCTGCAACGACACACAGAAACATTAAATGAAATAGATGAAATATACCCAGGCGAAGCCGGGTCTTTCTGCTAGTATATATATATAATCAAAGCAAAATGGTGTGTCAGTTCATACATTTTGCTTCTGGGTTCACCATGTCTATTGATTCCTAAATCTACTCCAACAGAAAATTGAACATGTGGCTGTTATGGACTATAAATTTCACAACTGAACTAAATTACTGAAGTTCAGGTTAAACTGAATCTTTTCCCACAAAACTATATATCAATCTGTTCAGCTCCTCCTGCTTCCTAACATGCTGCCTGCAGCTCAAACTTCATGTCCAATGTGATAGGTTCCCTTTAACTACTAAGGCTGGGTTCACATTACCGTTTAGGCTGGGTCAACATCATAATTTAGCTGGATTCTTTTTTTTGAGAATCAGTTATGATCAGTTTGTATCGTTTTGTGTCATTTCCATCAGAGATCAGTTATATTTGACCGGAGAGAAAGTCCTGCAAAATAACTGATCTCTGACATAAGTGACACAAACAGATACAAACTGATCATACCTGATGCTCAAATAAACAGATCCATTTTTTCTGCCCTTCTGACGGATCAGAAGAATGGAAAGCTAAACGGTGATGTAAACCCAGCCTTATGGATTTCTCCTATTAATTGTCAATGAGTTCTGACTGTCCATGACAATTACTAAACAATGTTACAAATACACAGGGGTGTAGCTATAGTGGAAGCAGGGGAAGCAGCTGCTACAGGGCCTGAACTCAGATGGGGCCCGGTCGGGAGGAGGACTGGAAGATTTTATTGTCAGGGCCCTCTCAACAATATTATACAATTACATTATATACAGTGACAGTATATACAGACCCATGGCATAAAGGGAGATTTATTATGAGGGGAATTCTTAAAGTCAGTTTTGCCATAATTTGGGCCATATGTATCAAATGTACTTTTTTAAGTCTAACACTTGTGTCTTGAGACGTTACTCCCCATTCTAGACCACTCCTTTACTGGAGTAAGATTGCAACAAATTTCTGTAAATATTTAAAAAGTTGATTTGATAAATCTGGCTTACAATAGTTGGCCCATCTCACACATTGGTGGCATATCGCTCTAGGAACCACACTTAACCCTAGAACTGGGCTCCCAAAGCAAAGGAAAGCATACCATGCATAAGCAGCATGCTCTAAGTTCACTTCTATGGGAGTTCTGAAAGGCAAGAGTATTTTTGAAACTCCCATAGAACTGAATGGAGGGCGAACTGCGCAAGCGAGGCCACCTCTCCATTCATCTGTGAGGGAGATCCAAAAATAGATAATCCAGTGCTCGGCTATTTTCAGCATTCCCATATGAGTGAATGGAGGGTGGTTGTGCTTTACTTTGGGGGCCCCATTCTAGAAATTGGTGAAGGTTCCACACTACATGACATTGGTGACATATCTTAGCGATATGCCACCAATGTGGAAAATAAGCCAGTCCCTTTAAATCAGCTTGGTCGGATAACCATTTCTATTTTCCTAACCACTTTTCTAAACTGGAGTGAGTGTTGTAAATTGCAAAATGTCACAAAGTGTTTGCCCAAATAAACTTAAAAAGTCACAAAACCCTATTTTGAGACTTTTTGAAGGTAGAATTCTGGAGAGTAGGACTAGATAAGAGAAACTTCAGGCTCACTCTTACTAATGATATGCAAGTAATGCTATTTTTGGGATATATGTAAAAGCCTGAAGGGTTCTAATTCCTTATGCTGTCTGATCGTTCTTCCATTATATACACACTTGATACATTTTGAAACATGAAGGTAGCACCAGACTTTGCTGTCAACAATTTTTATATCATAGTAAACTTAGACTGTGGAAAACATGCATGCATTAATGTATTGTGACACTGACAGCAGTGTGAGCTTCCAGCTTCACCAAACACAACAAAAATGTCCCGCTGAAAATATGTCTACATTTGTAACCTACTGGAAACAATATTAAAATAAATGATTGTTTCCATGGATCTGAGAATAAGGCTAGTGGCACTAAATGCGGGTTTAGACAGCACAATGTAGCAGCCGATTTACATTCATGTGAAATGAGATTCTTACTTCAACATCATTCATGATCCATAGCCAAAAGATAAGGACACAAAGTAACAGTAACAATTTGGAACATTCTAGTCCCATGTAAACTGTGTTAAAGTGGGCCTTCAAGTTACAATGGACCTTTTCAAGATACAATAGTCTTTCCTGGGCCACTGCCCTGTAACAATGTCATAGATAACCCAGAACTGTATCATGTGTTATTGGCTAGAAGATCCAACCAATCATCATGGGTAGAGATGAGCAATGTTTTGAAAAATTTGATTCGGCAGCATCACCAAAGTTTGACAAGAATTTGATTGGTTACAAATTCATTTCACATGAATTGCTATGTTAAAACCCCATATAGCCTATCGATCAATGGGACCATTTTTAGATGCCATTAGACAGAAGTGCACCCATCTAGTGGCCATTGAAAATGGCAATACACTAGTGTAATATAGCCTTTTAGGTTTTTAAAAAAAATCCCTCACCTCATCCACTTGCTTGCACAGAGGCAGTCTGCTCCTCTCTTGATTGAAAAAGACCTGGTGAAGGACCTGCTCTGAGCATGATGATGTCACGCTACCTTCCTAACGTGATTACGTGATGATGCCATTAGTAAACAGAGGAAGATTATACTACAACCAGATCAACAGTTGTTGTATCAGCCAGATCCTATATTCCAACCTTGATACAACCTTATAATTACTTCACCACGACCACTTTATTGGCACAATTATCATAGTTATCAAATCCAACATTTATATTGAGAAATATCAGCCAATTTTGGAATTCAAACAGTTTGAGACTCATAGTCATTAGAGTTGAGCGAATCCTAAAAGATTCGGTGTTTGGCCCGAATTTTCTGCGGGATTCGTGGGTTCGAGCCAAATCACGAATCCCATTAAAGTCTATGGGAGACCCGAATATTTTTGCAGGGGCAAAAGGTTCTGCACAGTCAAGTTTGCCCCAACATGTAAAAACCTCAGAAAAAGATGGAAACACCTTGGAAATGGATAGGAAACACCAGGGGCAGCATGTAGGGATGCCTCTGAGGCTCCCTAATTGCACCATTTTTTCTAAATCTGGCCAGTAGTCTGGTGATGACCCCAAGGCAATTTTGCCCGATATATCGAAAACTCGGTACGGTTTCGGTACCTAGTGCGGTACCGAAGCTCAATACCGAGTTTTCTTGCCGTCCGATACATAGAACATGGCGCGTGCATCACTTTAATGCGGTTGCCATGTTCTAATATCTGCTGCGCTGCCAGGGCCGGATTACAATTGGAGCACCTGGAGCTACTGCTCCAGGCCCCTGCTCCAATAATTTCGTGGGGGGCCCCGCGCCCTCCTCACACCTCAGATCAGCCCACCCAGCCACTTTAAAAAAAGCATACTTACCTGTTCTGGCCGCCGCTGTCATCAGGTTCCGCGCTCCACTGTGTTCCCTGCCGGCGCGCACTATGACCTGACGCATCGTCAGGTCATAGTGCGTGCTGGCAGGGAACACAGTGGAGCGGGGAGCCTGAGGACAGCAGCGGCCAGAACAGGTAAGTATGCTTTTTTTTAAAGTGGCTGGGTGGGCTGATCTGAGGTTTGAGGGGGGCCACAAGACGCTGGTCTGAGGGGGGCACAAGACGCTGACCTGAGGTTTGATGGGGGCACATGGGGGCACATTGTGTTGATCTGAGGTCTGAGGGGGGCCACAAGACGCTGACCTGAGGTCTGATGGGGGCACATTGTGTTGATCTGAGGTCTGATGGGGGCACAAGACGCTGATCTGAGGTCTGATGGGGGCACAAGACGCTGACCTGAGGTCTGATGGGGGCACAAGACGCTGACCTGAGGTCTGATGGGGGCACAAGACGCTGACCTGAGGTCTGATGGGGGCACATTGTGTTGATCTGAGGTCTGATGGGGGCACAAGACGCTGATCTGAGGTCTGATGGGGGCACAAGACGCTGGCCTGAGGTCTGATGGGGGCACATTGTGTTGATCTGAGGTCTGATGGGGGCACAAGACGCTGATTTGAGGTCTGAAGGGGGCACAATGTGTTGATCTGAGGTTTATTATCCCTGTACAGTGACATCACTGTGTGTATTATCCCTGGACTTTGACATCACTGTGTTTATTATCCCTGTACTGTGACATCACTGTGTTTATTATCCCTGTACTGTGACATCACTGTGTTTATTATCTCTGTACTGTGACATCACTGTGTTTATTATCCCTGTACGGTGACATCACTGTGTTTATTATCCCTGTACGGTGACATCGCTGTTTTTATTATCCCTGGACTTTGATATCACTGTGTTTATTATCCCTGTACTGTGACATCACTGTGTTTATTATCTCTGTACTGTGACATCACTGTGTTTATTATCCCTGTACAGTGACATCACTGTGTTTATTATCCCTGTACAGTGACATCGCTGTGTGTATTATCCCAGTGCAGGAGAAGGTAAGTGGTCTGTGTTTGTGTGTTTGTTTTCTTTTTTTCAGGGTCGTGAATGCAGAGGACTACGTCGAATTCGGTGGACTACGTTGGACCAGCTTTTTTTTTTTTTAATAAAATGGTCAAACAGGGGTCTGGGGGAGTGTTTATTTCAATAAAATGTTTTATACTTGTGTGTGTGTATTTTTTTTTTTACAATACTACAGTTTTAGT
Source organism: Rhinella marina (assembly GCA_900303285.1). Taxonomy (NCBI): domain Eukaryota; kingdom Metazoa; phylum Chordata; class Amphibia; order Anura; family Bufonidae; genus Rhinella; species Rhinella marina. The sequence goes on along the minus strand of ONZH01010798.1, from coordinate 35,928 downwards.
AATTAGGGCTATCTACAGACGGCCCTGATTACTAATACTGGGCTTAGTGCTTGCCGGTATGGCAGGCCAGCACTAACCCCAACATCTATTACCTCGGCACCCACCGCCATTGAGGGTCTGGCTCTGGGGCGGCTGCAGGCTGGTACCATTAGGCTGGGAAGGGCCAATAACCGTGTCCCTTCCCACCCTGGTAGTGCCAGGCTGCTGCTGCTGGTTGTATATGGCTGGCAAAGGAAAAAAGGGGGGGACCCCACGCCATTTTTTTACAAAAATAATTAAATAATTTTTTTAAAAAATGGCGTGGGGTCCCCCCCTTTTTTCCTTCGCCAGCCAGATACAACCTGCAGCGGCAGCCTGGTACTACCAGGGTGGGAAGGGACACGGTTATTGGCCCTTCCCAGCCTAATGGTACCAGCCTGCAGCCGCCCCAGAGCCAGACCCTCAATTTAGAAGGTCCAGTCCTGAGGGTACCCGGCTCTTCCCGGCACCCCTGGTGGCGGTGGGTGCCGAGGTAATAGATGTTGGGGTTAGTGCTGGCCTGCCATACCGGCAAGCACTAAGCCCAGTATTAGTAATCAGGGCCGTCTGTAGATAGCCATAATTACTAAAACTGTAGTATTGTAAAAAAAATACACACACACAAGTATAAAACATTTTATTGAAATAAACACTCCCCCAGACCCCTGTTTGACCATTTTATTTAAAAAAAAAAAAAAAAAAAAGCTGGTCCGACGTAGTCCACCGAATCCGACGTAGTCCTCTGCATTCACGACCCTGAAAAATAGAAAACAAACACACAAACACAGACCACTTACCTCTTCCTGCACTGGGATAATACACACAGCGATGTCACTGTACAGGGATAATAAACACAGTGATGTCACAGTACAGAGATAATAAACACAGTGATGTCACTGTACAGGGATAATAAACACAGTGATGTCACAGTACAGAGATAATAAGCACAGTGATGTCACAGTACAGGGATAATAAACACAGTGATGTCACAGTACAGAGATAATAAACACAGTGATGTCACAGTACAGGGATCGGCGTCTCGTGCCCCCATCAGACCTCAGGTCGGCGTCTCGTGCCCCCATCGGACCTCAGGTCGGCGTCTCGTGCCCCCATCAGACCTCAGGTTGGCGTCTCGTGCCCCCATCAGACCTCAGGTCGGCGTCTCGTGCCCCCATCAGACCTCAGGTCGGCGTCTCGTGCCCCCATCAGACCTCAGGTCGGCGTCTCGTGCCCCCATCAGACCTCAGGTCGGCCTCTCGTGCCCACATCGGACCTCAGGTCGGCCTCTCGTGCCCCCATCGGACCTCAGGTCGGCGTCTTGTGCCCCCATCAGACCTCAGGTCGGCGTCTCGTGCCCCCATCAGACCTCAGGTCGGCGTCTCGTACCCCCATCAGACCTCAGGTCGGCGTCTCGTGCCCCCATCAGACCTCAGGTCGGCGTCTCGTGGGCCAGTCCAACACTGTGCAGGTCCCTTCCTTATGTAAATTTAGGTCACATGTCACTGCCAGCCAATCACTGCTGGGGAGGTATAGGGGCTGTTACATCACAGCAGGCGTTCCCACAGGCTTCCCTTTGATGCTGATTGGCTGAAAAAAACGGGCATTTCAAACTTGCAGTGACGCACGAATAATCACGAATCCGCGCTGCCTCGGGATGCCGAGCCGAGCCGAAACGGGCAATATTCGTGCGAATTACGAATATTGCCGCTTCGATTCGCTCATCACTAATAGTCATATATCAGATTATCTGTAACAGACATTTATAAATGGATGTGTTTAATTAGCACATTTTATGTATTCAGTATACCAGTGTGGATTTGGGCTGGGATTGTTTGTGGCAATAGAGCAGTTAACATTCCATAAAAAAATAAGAATTTTTCAAAATTATTATAGAGAAAGTCTATGTAAAAATTCTTACATTGTGTAAGAATAAGTAATGTATCCCGTAATAGTTACCTTCTTATATTACAAAATTATATCAACCATGAAACTACTTTCAACCTTAGCTTTATCCACAAATATTTCAAAAGAAAATTTGAGAGTTCAACTAATATAATGTAAATTAAGAATATATAAATGAACGTGAAAAAAGCACACAGGCTTATTAAATGATTGGGACGAGTCCTTGGGCAGAAACATTAAACACGTTTTTGAAGTTGCAATAAAAAGATGAAAGGCTGCCTTTTAACACATATATCAATGTCTTGGCAGCATACAGCATGACTTTTCTGCTACGATGATGTACAGTTTCATTTATTTCAAGAATAATAGGACTAAAAAATGTCTGTAAATAATTCCCAATTAAGGGCAAGCATTGCTGGGGAGGTGTAGCCACCAGGAGACCAGATAACTACATGACAAAAGGGTCTTGTCAGATCCGGAACCATAAAGACCAGCAGAAGACGGCACAATTGGAAGTTGAACAGGGTGTTGTGATGCTTTTTGGGCTTATCCCTTATGTTGGGTTCATTCACAAATATCCTATTAGAACTAACTTCCAATACTAGTGATAGCACAGTTTACAATGCAATCAAAATGTACATTTTTCAAGCCCTGGATAATGAAGCACTGTATGACGCATCCTTATGCTGAAACCTTGAAGTGCTGTTCAAGTGCAGTCACAGTCCATTGATAGTACCAGTTGTATTGTCCTTTTCTTCCTGATTTTCTGATACATTAAGGCCTATTGCACACAACTGTATCCGTTCTTCCAGTCTGCAAAATATGGATTCTGTCTGTTTTGAGTCAGCATTTTTTGCGGACCCATTGTCTTCAATGGGTCTACAGCCCAGATTTTACGGACAAGTACAGGACATGTCCTATCCTTTTGTGGAGCAGACATACAATGTGGAAAACACACTGATCATCCATGTGCTTTGCTCATCCGTATGTCCGTTCCTCAAAAAGATTATGTTTGCAGAATGTGGACCATGGAAAGGTCTGCAAATAAAAAGCGAATAGCAGAAGGACTGACTCTGAATCTGTGAATTGTGGACAGCAAAAAAGGATATGGAAGTGTGCATGAGAGCTTACTCATTGTATCCGTAATTAGGACATTTTATTGGAAACTCTTATGACTTGTATTGATAGGACAACCCTATTCCCTATGCTCTGTTAATCATATGAATGTTTTAGAAGGGAAGTTACCTTATTTGAAAACACTTTCTTTAACTACTGCAAACAGCTAATCACCCACTTAATACTTGAATGGGAATCACTTGAAAAGCACCTCTCAGCAAGATCTCTATCAAACTCAACTCTATCAAACCAGGTCAACTACTGGGTAGGGTTTATCCTGCTGGTTATCGGTTGTGGTGTCCTTCAGTAAAAGGACTTTCATTCTTTATGGAAATCAGGTCACCAAGGAGCAGGGCCTAGCCATTCAGTGCATCTCAGCTTTCCAGTGAAGTCCACCACCTTGGTGCACTAAAGCCCTTATTTACATAAACAATATGTATTTTTTCTTTTTCTGTAAAACCAAAACAAATATTCCTAAAACAGCAATCATTTTAACCCTTTGGATACCGGAGGTTTTTTCGGTTTTGCGTTTTCATTTTTGTACACTATTTTTGTGAGCCATAACTTTTTTATATTTTTGTTCACATAGCTGTATGAGGGCTTATTTTTTGCGGGATAAGTTGTACTTTTGAATGCCACCATTAATTATGGCATAAAATGTAGTGGGAAACGGTAAAAAGAATTCCAAATGGGGTGGAATTGGAAAAAAACGCAATTCTTCCTCCGTTTTACAGGTTTTGTTCCCACGGCGTTCTGTTTGCGGCAAAACTGACCCCTGCCCTTTATTATCTGGGTCAGTACGATTATTTGTTATGTTTAAATAGTGTAAAAATAAATTTAAACTTTGAAAAAAAAAATCTCTTACATCGTCATATTCTGAACCCCATAACTTTTTTATAATAACATCCACTGAGCTGTTCAGGGGCTCATTTTTTGTGAGATAATCCATAATTTTTATTTATACCATTTTGGAGTGTGCGTGACATTTTGATCATATTTTATTACATTTTTTGGGTAAAAGAAGAAATGAAAAAATGGCAAATCGGCCATTTTGACCCTTTTTCCGTTACGCAATTCTCTGTATTAGAATTTTTTATATATTTAAAAAGTATGGGTGTTTTTGGTCACTGTGATACCCATGATGTTATACATTTTTTTTTTTTCATTTTGAACTGTCAGAGATTTTTAACATGCAATTTTATGTCATGTTTGCTCATTTCTTATCCTGGCTTGCCATCTGGTGGCCAAAAAAGGAATTTCAGCATGAATGCTGTAAGCCTCATCAGTGGGGTTTAAAGCGCTTAAATCAACTGCAGATGCCCCGATTGGCCACATGGAGCATCTCTAGGACACCCGGAAGCACGCGCTTCCGAGTTTTAGTGCAATTAGATGCCATGATCTCACTTGATCACGGCATCTAATGCCTTTAATTACCGTGATCGACATTATTGCCGGTTGCGGTAAGTAGCAACCGTGAGAACGGGCATCATTTTGGTAGCGAAAGGGTTAATCAGCAGAATCCACCCTATCCATATTCCTTACCCTACCCTCCTTTCAGAGAGATCAAATATATATTTTTTAACTTGAAATACCCCCACTTTATATATATATATATATAATAACTCAACGGCACTCCAACGTAGTGAATTAAAGGTGTTTATTCACCTGATTACGACGTTTCAGTCCGCTCAATGGGACTTCTCAAGCAGTGTCGACTTGAGAAAAGTCCCATTGAGCGGACTGAAACGTTGAAGGTGAATAAACGCCTTTAATTCACTACGTTGGAGTGTCGTGGACTTATTTTCTATATTTTCTGGACTTTGGACCGTGTCCACAGCCACTGGCACCAAGTGTATACATTTTTTGACGGACTGTGCGGCCCACACCTTGCTCTTATTGTATATATATATATATATATATATACCATATATATATATATATATACCATTTTAAATAAGATTCAGAGCCACCTTTGTTCACAGGTTGTGTGTGGTATTTCAGCTTATCTCCATTCACTTCAATGAAGCTCAATTACAATACCAGACACAACCTGTAAACAGATGAGATGATATTTCAGACCAATGATTTTTCTATAGTTTTCAAACTAGCACCTGGAACTGAATTATTTTGTAATTGCATGTAAGTAAAAATTAAGCATAGTCACTGAGTTATTCAATAAACTATATCTGTATAGCGCCACCTGCTGTTTGTTTTTTCTTATTTCTTTGTCCTGCTCACTGAGATGGCCAAACATGCTCAGTTTCATCCTTCAACTGCCTCCTGAACTCTGATAGGGAGAGCTGAGACACGCCCCCTGATATAAATCTAGCAGAGCAATGAATGGGGAGATCTCAGGATCCATGTGAGGTACAGGGCTGGTTCTAGCTTTGTTAGAAAGGCATTGTCATGTACTATATGACATTTTACTGATTTTCATGTTTTACATTAGTCATGGGATAACCCCTTTAATGATAATTATGATTTAAATCAATGAAAGAAAGAAGTTAAATGTTTAGTGGCTAATGTATTAAACATATGGAGTTTACTGTGGTGGTTTATTTGAAGTGCATTTGCTCACAGTCCATAAAGATGGATTAAGTAATCCACAATAAATTATTATGCAATCCAAAATAGCTCATAAGCTTGGTGTCTACATGCTTTTTGCATTGAACTACAAAGAATCTCCTTTCTTTTAACAGATGGTTGTGTTCTTTTAAATTGCAAACAGGTGATGCGGTTATTTAAGAAAATATAAAAAAGAAAATTGTCTGGGTTTATGTGGCAAGAGATTAGAAGAATAGCCATTAGGCATCACATCTGCATACAAGAATTCTTTCAGCTCATAACAACCATAACATATACTTAAGGCTATGGTAATGACAGGCTTTTTATCCTAAATACACAAACATATCTTGTTAATGCAGAGTATGCTTCAAGTCAAGGTTATTTAAATTCAATTTCCTATGTAGACTGTTAAGTTTGTAGTCTTATTTTATTGAAACCGCATACAATTTATTTAAAGTCAGGTTGATTGCAAAAGTTTGGAATAACAGTTTAAGAATGTATTCATGCATACCATTTAATCATGCTATCATTTGAATTATTTTAATACTATATTCAGGGGCAGGGGCATAGCTATAGGGGGTGCAGAGGTAGCAGTCGCTACCGGGCCCTGGAGCCTCAGGGGGCCCAAAGACCCTTGTGCCGCATAAGAAGACACACAAAGTACTGAGGGAAGGGGGCCCAAGCTCAACTCCTGCTCCAGGGCCCATAAGCCTTTAGCTACGCCCCTGTTCAGGGGCACACCTTTTGTGCTGCAGTATCAGTCAAAGTCAAACTAGAGTCTGTAAGACTGTGTTTTCATACTGGATCATGAAAATTGCATGCATTTCTTCTGTGATTAACATAATTTTGAAATGTATTATTTGCCCAAACAGTTGTTAGAGGTGAAATATACATATTTTTTTCTTTACACCGATAAAAACCACATGCTCAAAGACTGCATTACAAAACCACAAAAAAAGAAAAACAAAACAAAAAAAATATGACTCATATATCCTGTACAAAAGAACATAAACAGAATTAGAATCCCCATAAAATAATACAATTGTATTGAATAATACTTGTTAAAAACATGCAAACAATTATGGATCCATCATTAAACATAGTGAGTAGGCATCCATAAGCCATATACAGTAACTACTCACTTCCGGTTACAATGTAATTTTCGTCTCTAAAGTGCCAATCACACATATGCAGGACTCCAGACCCTGCCAAAGGTTTATTACCACTGACAGAGTGAATGTAATGTTTCTAGAACTAAATGTTGTGATTTGTTCATGTACATGCAATTAATGGCATTGTATGGACAACATATGGTTAACAGCTGTGCAAATTTTCATGTGACATGTGAGAGATCTCCTGCACAACTAGGCCCAAGTTCAGAGAACCCTAGCCTTTGAGCCTCCAATTGACCAGAGAGCAGCCATACACCCAGAGTACTCCAAATAGGAGATTAGAAGGTCCAGAACTCACAAGGCCATGCACTGGATTCAGACAGCAAGGTATTGTGCTCATTTACGGTAGAAAGGCTTTGGTAAAAGTATCTTACCACATTTTGAGACAGGTTGGCCACCTGTATCACAGTTCTTAACCCCCCCCCAGTCTGAGAACTGCAGAAGCACCTAACAAGCCTTATTACAAGCCTGTGGTTCTGCTGATAGACTGGAACGCGTCTTTAGAGACAGGGATTACTATGTCTGGCATCATTGTTGCTGTTTATTTGCTCATATTGAGGAAATATTGTACTGCAACATACTGTTGAACTGTGCCTTTTGCTGCTATTTGTACTATAATCCCTATCATCAACTTAGTAAAAATAGACTTCAAAAAACAAGCCTCAACTGTTCTGCCTTGCATCCACCAAATCATCCATCATGAAGGGCATCCAATCAACATCAGGTAGGAGCCCCAATATCAGGGTGTTCCCCAGGGAAAGAAAGAGTGCACCCACCAGCCACTGAACAGCCCTAGGAAGCGCAAAATAATTAAAATGGTTATGAAGTTGGAGCTTCTCTTCAATTTATTACACTGCAGCAATTTCAGGTCTCTTGCATTAGATGACAGATTGCAAAAAAGAGAAACATATAAAGGGTAGAAAGAAAGATTGTAACTACCTAATATCTGTGTGTCACAAGTGGTATATTGTGCAGCAAACCCAGAGACCCAGTGGAGAATGTATGGAATCTGTGATAACACAAAGTAAAAGCTGGAATGATGCAATCAGTTGTGCGCTAGTGTTTGCCTCTGTGATAAATTACTCCAGGAATTTACCATTTGCAATTCTGTCCATTTCTGAGATATGACCACACTGTGCTCAGTTTGCTACATTATAGTTACTAAGAGAATGGAAGAACAGAGTAGATGCATTAATGTGTCCAACAAAATGGCAAATAACCAGCTTCTGGTTTGTATGCTGCAATCCACAATCCACTCTAGAGCTGCGTGACATAAAATCCAATATAAATCATGACCAATGTCTTGTCATCCTATACATATTAAAGAAAAATCTTGAGATATATAAAGAAGTATTGATGGCCATACCATGTCAATGTACTGTATTAGCTCAATTTCACATTCAGAAGAAGCACATGAATTTAGGCTATGGGTGTCATGAGGGGAGACAAGGGTAGGTGAGCCCTGTACTGAAACCCCTCCTTCTTTCCCTGCCTACTTGCCTCAATCGGCCCTAGGCAGCCGCAGACAACCACGAAGGCGGTCCCTACACTGGATAAGTGCGCAGGGAGGGAAAGGGAACAAAGGGACGGACAAAACACAGACGGAACAAACACAATGGTAGATAGTCAGCAAGCCGGGTCAAACACAGGAGGTCATGTAAATACCAGGGGTGAAGCGAAAGAGAGGTCTAAGTCCAGAATCCAAAGTCCAAAATCCAAGTAACAATCCAAGCAAAAGGTTGCACGAGCACTGATCAAAGGTGTAACTAATCACAGGCGTCTGAGTAAGGCAGTTGCCAACTTTATATAGCCCACCGAGGATCATGTGATGTGGCCAGCATCACATGACCTGAGGCGGAGCAAGCTGTCCAAACAATATGTAAAGTAGCCATGTGGTGTGATCAGCACCACATGGCTAAACCCAAACAGTGAATGAACTCATGAAGTGCTGGCAGACAAAACCAGCAGTTCAATTCCCTATTGCTCGTCTCTAGGGGGGCGGAGAGGTCCGGCGATGTCGTGCAGAGGGAGCGCGACGCCGACCTCGCGTGACAGTACCCTCCCCTTCACGAGGGGCCACCGGACCCTTACCAGCGGGAGCAGGCTTATCGGGATGCTGCAGATGGAACTTTCGGATGAGCGAGTCTGCATGCATCCTGGTCAACGGTACCCAAGACCTGTCCTCAGGACCGAACCCCTTCCAATGTACGAGGTACTGGAAGGAATTCCGGACCCTTCTCACATCCACAATTCTGGCAATCTCATGCTCCATTTGTCCTGCTACCTCGACCGGAGGTGGAGACTGTTCCTCAGGACCAACGGGAGCAACATAACGTTTGAGCAAAGACACATGAAAAACATTATGAACACGAAGGGAGTCGGGTAAACATAACCTAAAAGAAACCGGATTGATCACCTTGGTGATCCTGTAAGGACCAATGAAGCAAGGTGCAAACTTGTAGGATGGTACCCTCATGTTGAGATTTTTAGTCGATAGCCATACCTTATGCCCAACCTTAAAATTCACAACCTTAGAACGTTTCCTATCAGCCTTAGCTTTTTGAACTCCTTGGGCCTTTTCCAGGTTTGACTGAACCTGTGCCCAAACTGTGCACAGTTCTTGAGAAAAATCATTGACCTCTGGGACAACCGACGCAGATGGGGAAAAGGAGCTAAAGCATGGATGAAAACCCATATTGCAGAAAAACGGTGACATCCCAGAGGATGAATTAACACGATTATTAATTGCAAACTCAGCCAGAGACAGGAATCTGGCCCACACATGCTGGTTATCAGAAACATAACATCTGAGATATTGCTCAACAGATTGGTTAAGACGTTCAGTCTGACCATTGGTCTCCAGATGAAAGGCTGATGAAAAGGACAAAGAGATACCAATCTTATTACAGAACGTCCTCCAGAACCTAGACACAAACTGTACTCCCCTATCAGAAACGATATTCTCAGGAACACCATGCAGTTTGACAATATTATCCATGAACACGGACGCCAAGACCTTCGCAGAGGGTAATTTACACAAAGGAATAAAATGACACATTTTGCTGAATCTGTCAACCACCACAAATATCACGGTTTTACCCTCAGAGCACGGCAAATCCGTGATAAAGTCCATGGACAAATGCGACCATGGTTTGCTAGGTATGGGTAATGGACGTAGCTCACCCATAGGCCGTGTCTTGGGATTCTTGGACCTGGCACAAGTGTTACACACAGTTACAAAAGCCTGAACATCCCTTGCAATCGATGGCCACCAATACTGCCTAGAGACTAACTCCTTGGTGGCATTAATACCCGGATGACCACATAATACCGAGTTATGGCACTCACCCAGCAGTCGCAAACGCAAATGAGCCGGCACAAACAATTTGTCATTGGGGGTACCAGTGGGAGCGAGATGCTGTCCTGCTGAGATTTCAGATGCCAGATCAGACGAGGTAGCGGCCACGATGATGTCAGCCGGCAGGATGGGCTCAGGAGGGACGTCAGGAGGCTGATACGCCTGAAAGCTTCGGGATAAGGCGTCAGCCTTAATGTTCTTGCTCCCTGGTCTAAAGGTAACACAAAAATCAAAACGAGTAAAGAACAAAGCCCACCTCGCCTGTCTGGGATTCAAACGTTTAGCAGACTCTAGAAACGTAAGATTTTTATGATCCGTAAGGACCACAATGCCATGTAATGCCCCCTCCAGGAAGTGACGCCATTCCTCAAATGCCCACTTAATTTCCAACAACTCCCTATTACCGATATCATAGTTCCTCTCAGCATACGAGAACTTGTGGGAGAAAAAGGCACATGGCTTAAGATTAGTTAAGGTGGAGGACCCCTGGGACAGTACTGCCCCTACCCCATCCTCAGATGCATCCACCTCAACTATAAATGGCTCACTCTGGTTAGGCTGGATTAACACAGGGGCATTAGTAAAACACTGTTTTAGCTTCTCAAAGGCTTCAATAGCTGCAGGGGGCCAATTAACTAGATCTGCTCCCTTGCGAGTCAGATCTGTAACTGGTTTGACCACCAACGAAAATTTTTTAATAAATTTACGATAGAAGTTCGCAAACCCTAAAAATCGTTGGAGCGCCTTAAGGGAGGAAGGTCGCACCCAATCAAGGATGGCCTGCACCTTAGCTGGGTCCATTTTGCAAGAGAAAGGGGTCAAAATGTATCCTAAAAAGGCCACCTCCTGAACGCCGAAGATACACTTCTCCCCTTTGACAAATAGTTTATTCTCACGTAACACCTCTAACACTTGCCTGGTATGAGAAACGTGAGATTCCCAATCTGCAGAAAAAATAAGGATGTCATCAATGTAGACAATCATGAACCTCCCAATAAAAGGTCTAAAAATGTAATTAACAAAATTCTGGAACACAGCGGGTGCATTGCTTAGCCCAAGGGGCATTACTAAATACTCATAGTGACCCTCAGGGGTATTGAAGGCCGTCTTCCATTCATCCCCCTCCCTGATTCTAATCAGGTTATAAGCTCCCTTCAAATCCAGCTTAGAGAACCAGCAGGCGCCTTGAATCTGGTTCAGTAAGTCAGGGATAAGGGGCAGCGGGTACCTGTTCTTGACCGTGATCTTGTTAAGTTCCCTGTAATCAATACAGGGCCTCAATCCTCCATCCTTCTTACCCACAAAGAAAAATCTGGCCCCCATGGGGGAAACTGAAGGCCCAATGTGGCCCTTGGCCAGACTCTCTTTAAGATAATCTCTCATGGACTGCCGCTCAGGAGTGGAGAGATTGTAAATACGGCCCTTAGGATACTTGGAACCCTCAATAATATCAATGGTACAATCATATTGCCTGTGAGGAGGGAGGAACTAAGTCTCGGACATGGAGAATATGTCCTGAAAATCTCTGATATATCCGGGCAGGATAAGAGACTCAGTGGTACCTCCAAACTGCAATACTGATTTGCAACATTTGGAACAATCACCTCCCCATTTCTCTAATTCTCCTGCAGGCCAGTTGATCACAGGGTTGTGGTCCTGTAACCATGGCAGACCTAAAACGAGGTCAGCAGGTAAATCCCTTAAGACAAGGAAGGAACAAGTCTCAGTATGGGAAATTCCCACAGTTAGGGAAACCTCGGGAGTACAAAATTCCACTGTCCCATTATTCAATGGGGTGGAATCTAAAGCAATGATTTGAATTACCTCCCTTAAAGGAACTAACGGAATACCTACAGTTTGTACAAAATCAAAATTAATAAAATTAACGGTAGAACCTGAATCAACAAATGCTTGACCAACCCCCTTAATTTGATCATAGGTAACAGAGATAGGTAGCAAAACTTTCCTCCTTACCACCGCTGGAGTTACCTTGCTTCCCGCCGGAGATCTCCTAGAGGGTGGAAGTTTGGGACACTGCTGGAGCCAGTGGTTCATTTCACCGCAGTAAAAACAGGCTCCCTTCAGGCGTCTCTGGTCCCTTAAGGTTCCACCTAACTGCATGGGCTCCTCCAGAATTCTGATAGGAGATGGACTTGGAAGAGGAATTTCAGGCAATACGGCAACCTGAGGAATGCTTGAACGTTCTCTCAGTCTCTCTCTCATCCGTCGGTCTAGCTTAATGGCTAAGGTCATGGTCGCCTCTAAGGAGTCAGGAGTAGGATAACACACCAGAAGGTCTTTCAGTTGGTCAGACAGCCCTACCCAGAATTGACTTCTTAAGGCTGGGTCATTCCATCCAGAAGAGACACACCACTTCCTAAACTCCGCGCAATAGTCCTCTACTGGACGGTTACCCTGCCGAATGTCCCTGAGCTGAGACTCGGCAACCGCAGTCAAGTCGGGCTCCTCATATAATAGGCCTAAGGCCAGAAAAAACGCGTCCACAGTCAACAGACTAGGGGAGTCAGGGGGTAACGAAAAGGCCCACTCCTGCGGATCACCCTGCAGCAAGGAAATAATTATTCCCACCCACTGCTGCTCGGAACCCGAGGAGTGGGGGCGTAAGCAGAAATATAATTTTACGCTTTCCTTAAAGGAACAGAAGGTCTTCCGGTTCCCCGAAAATCGATCCGGCAGCTTAACATGGGGCTCCACGATGGGGTTGGATGTGGAGGGAACCACTACTGGTGCGGATTGAAGCTGCTCCTGATGTTGGAGCCTCTCGGCCAGATCCTGGATCGCTTGAGCCATTCCTTGAACCTGGTCCGTGAGAGCCCGCAACTGCTCCATGAGTTTGGGCCTGTGATTCTGTCACGAGGGGAGACAAGGGTAGGTGAGCCCTGTACTGAAACCCCTCCTTCTTTCCCTGCCTACTTGCCTCAATCGGCTCTAAGCAGCCACGGACAACCACGAAGGCGGTCCCTACACTGTATAAGTGCGCAGGGAGGGAAAGGGAACAAAGGGACGGACAAAACACAGACGGAACAAACACAATGGTAGATAGTCAGCAAGCCGGGTCAAACACAGGAGGTCATGTAAATACCAGGGGTGAAGCGAAAGAGAGGTCTAAGTCCAGAATCCAAAGTCCAAAATCCAAGTAACAATCCAAGCAAAAGGTCGCACGAGCACTGATCAAAGGTGTAACTAATCACAGGCGTCTGAGTGAGGCAGTTGCCAACTTTAAATAGCCCGCCCAGGATCATGTGATGTGGCCAACAGCACATGACCTGAGGCAGAGCAAGCTGTCCAAACAATATGTAAAGTAGCCATGTGGTGTGATCAGCACCACATGGCTAAACCCAAACAGTGAATTAACTCATGAAGTGCTGGCAGACAAGACCAGCACTTCAATTCCCTATTGCTCGTCTCTAGGGGGGCGGAGAGGTCCGGCGATGTCGTGCAGAGGGAGCGTGACGCCGACCTCACGTGACAATGGTATGGACCTGACTATTCATGAAAAATTACCATAAAACCATAGAATCTGAAATAAATAGACATAATATTTTATTTAAGAAAGGCTTTGCTCACATCTGCATTGGGAGCCTCCATTGCATATTCCACCAAGAATGCCAAGAATGCATACTGCACTGTTTTGTCCTGTAAATTGCTGGAAACCCGGTTAATGCCATTATAGTCAATGGAATCCATTGCACTTCATTCATCTACGTCATATGATGGATCTATTTTGTTTTTTGGCTTGTATTCTTTTTTTCTGTTTCCAAAACAAAACAGAGAAACAGAATATTTGGAGATGTGATCAAAGCCTTAAATATCCACTGATTTATAATATAAAAAAAAAAAAAAAATTTGGGCTACAACAATGATAGTAGCTGTTCCTCACCTTTCTCACAGATTTATCTTGGCATCAATGAAGGAATGACTTGCTATGCTTTCTTACAAGAAAAATGTATACTTTGTATAAAGCACTGTGGTCATGGATTACCATAGACCTGTTGCGGTGATCACTTCTCCTATCTGAATCGTTTGACTGTGAAGTGACTTAGCTGCTGCTGTGCATCAAGAAGGAACACTGTTCTGCTGACCTGCTGACAACACTAAGCTAACATAAAGAGCATAGTGTTGCAGACTTGCAAACACCATTTTCCACATAATGAGAATTATGGTCACTGTGTCTACTGAGGATAATCTGACTCTTCAGTATAGGGGGTTAGAGCTCCAGGACGTCCTTTATTATAAGTTAAAGGGAGTCTGTCACCTAATTTTCACCTATATAACTAACAGCACTGCCCCACAGAAGATTGCACACACATCCCAGACATACCTGTGTGCACTGTATTACATCTCCAGAAAAAGCACTTTTACTCTGCAGAAAAACAGGTCCCAAGTGCCGGCTCTGCTGCTGCTGCAAACCAGATTGAAGAGGGGAGGGCTGCTTTAGTTGCTCATATCTTGGGATTGGTAGCAGATAGAAAAATGCTGACCTTCTTTGAAAGCTGGCATTCCAAGCTTTAAAATGTTACCAAAATCACAGCATTATATCCAGTATATCAGAAGATATAGCTGTTAGAAATCAAGTCTGGAGAGAAAGCTGTTTTAAGTTTCACTTTCAGCTAGGCACTTGGGAGCTGTTTTCCTGCAGAATAAAAAGTGCTTTTTCTGAACATGTAATTCAGACACAAAGTGCACGCAGATATGTCTGGGATGTGTATGCAATCTTGTAGACACAGTTAATACAAAACACTTACTAATGTAATGTTAATATCCATATTGATTCCTTTGCTGGCTTCATCTATTTTTCCATCACATTATGCACTACTCGTTTCCATAGTTATGACCACCCTGCAATCTAGCAGCGTTGGCCGTGCTTGTACAATATAGGAAAAAGCACCACCCTCTCTGTTGGCTGGGCCTGCGGGAGTACGCATAGGCCCTCATTTTTTCCTATATTGTAAAAGCACTGCTGGATTGAAGGGTGGTCATAACCATAGAAATGAAAAGTTCCTTCTGCGATTCAAGTCCCCACTTATCCCTTGGTTGAACTTGATGGAAATATGTCTTTTTTTCAACTGTATTACCTATGTAACTATGTAAGTGTATAATGTGATGGAAAAATCAGTCTAGCCAACAAAGAAGGCAACATGGATAATAACAGTACCAGTGACGTACTGCCAATATAGGCAGACCATGCAGCTGCTATGGGGCCCGCAGCACAGGGGGGCCCGTAGAGCAAGGAAGGCCCCGCCCCCTAAATTCTCTGCACAACAAGCAGCCAGGTTATTCACAACGAACTTGGGGCATTGAGGTAACCTGCAGCTTGCCCACTTGTGTTCCCTTCCTATGTCCAGCATCCCCCCTCATGCACGCCCCTCCCCTAAGTAGGGTTCACTCACTGCTGCAGTCCAGGATTAGATGTGGTTGTGGGCTAAAGGACCTTTCTGAGTCATCCGACCATATGACCAATGAGGGAGGAGCCTGAGGAGAAGAGAGCTGTATTGCTGTATGGAGAGGAGCCATGCTGGAGTTTGGTGAGGCCTAGCTGTGTGTCCCTGTATGTCTGTCTGTCCCTGTGTGTCTGTCTGTCCCAGTCCATCCCTCTGTGTGTCTGTCCCCCTGTGTGTGTCTGTCCCAGTCTGTCCCCCTGTGTGTGTCTGTCCCCCCTGTGTGTCTGTCCCCCTGCGTTTGTCTGTCCCCCGGTGTGTCTGTCCCCCGGTGCGTCTGTCCCCGGTGCGTCTGTCCCCCTGTGTGTCTGTACCCCTGTGTGTGTCTGTCCCAGTCTGTCCCCCTGTGTGTGTCTGTCCCCCCTGTGTGTCTGTCCCCCTGCGTTTGTCTGTCCCACTGTGTGTGTCTGTCGCCCTGTGTGTCTGTCCCCCTGTGCGTCTGTCCCCCTGTGTGTGTCTGTCCTCCTGTGTGCGTCTGTCCCCCTGCGTTTGTCTTTCCCCCGGTGTGTCTGTCCCCCGGTGCGTCTGTCCCCCGGTGCGTCTGTCCCCCTGTGCGTCCGTCCCTCTGTGCGTCTGTCCCCCTGTGTGTGTCTGTCCCCCTGTGTGCGTCTGTCTTCCTGTGTGCATCTGTCCCTGTGTGCGTCTGTCCCCCTGTGTGTGTGTCTGTCCCCCTGTGTGTGTGTATGTCCCCCTATGTTTGTGTCTGTCCACCTGTGCGTCTGTCCCCCTGTGTGTGTCTGTCCCCCTGCATTTGTCTGTCCCACTGTGTGTGTCTGTCCCACTGTGTGTGTCTGCCCCCCCTGTATGACTGTCCCCCTGTGTGTCTGTCCCCCTGTGTGTGTCTGTCAGTCCCAGTCTGTCCCCCTGTGTGTGTCTGTCCCCCTGCGTTTGTCTGTCCCACTGTGTGTGTCTGTCCCACTGTGTGTGTATGTACCCCTGTATGTTTGTCCCCCTGTGTGTCTGTCCCTTGTATGTCTGTCCCCCCTGCGTTTGTCTGTCCCCCTCCGTTTGTCTGTCCCACTGTGTGTGTCTGTCCCACTGTGTGTGTCTGTCCCCCTGTTTGTCTGTCCCCCGTGCGTCTGTCCCCAGTGTGTGTCTGTCCTCCTGTGTGTGTCTGTCCCTGTGTGTATCTGTCCCCCGTGTATGTCTGTCCCCCTGTGTGTGTCTGTCCCCCTGTGTGTGTCTGTCCCCTGTGTGTCTGTCCCTGTGTGTCTGTCCCCCTGCGTGCATCTGTCCCTGTGTGTGTCCCTGCCCCTATGTGTCCCTGTCCCTATGCATGTGTGTGTGTCCCCTTTGTTTGTGTCCCTGTGTGTGTGTCTGTCACCATCACCATGCCCACAGTGTTCTTATGTCTTGACGCAGCTGCATCAGGACGTTCTGTGGGGACAAGAAGAAGACAGAAGAGGAGACAGCGCCGTCAGCATGGAGTCCGTGGGAGAGGCACAGGGAGGCACACTAAGGACGCAGGTAAAACTACCACATGATCTACACTAGTGTTATCTGTGGTTTTACATAGGACTGCAGGTAACACTAGTACATTATCAGCACTAGTGTTATCTGTGGTTGTACATAGGACTGCAGTTAACACTAGTACATTATCAGCACTAGTGTTATCTGTGGTTACGTAGGACTGCAGGGGACATCTACTACATTATCTCTACTCAGAGAGTGATCACTGTGTTATCTGTGGTGTTACATAGGACTGCAGGTGACATCCACTACATTATCTGTACTCAGAGAGTTATCACTGTGTTATCTATGGTGTTACATAGGACTGCAGGTGACATCCACTACATTATCTGTACTAAGAGAAGTATCACTGTGTTACCTGTGGTGTTACATAGGACTGCAGGTGATAACAACATTATCTGTACTTGTTCTGCCCCAGATCTGGCAGGAGAGTCTTAAAGGCTACTTGGCTTTCATACTAATTTTTAATGGTCAGGGGGGCGCCATTTAAATTTTTGCCTCAGAAAGCAGAAGAGCTAGAATCGGCCCTGTCCGGTCCTATGTTCATTCCCTCCTCTTCCCCACCCACATATCTGCATGTGGTGCCCAGACATTTTGGGGTGCATAATAGAGGTTAGATAACCCCTTTAACCCTTAGGATACCAGACGTTTTTTGTTTTTGCATTTTCATTTTTTTCCCTATCTTCCTTGAGCCATAACTTTTTTTATATTTCCGTTTACATAGCTGTATGAGGGCTTATTTTTTGCAGGACAAGTTTTACATTTGATTGCCACCATTTAATATGACATACAATGTAGTGGGAAGCTAAAAAAAAATCCAAATGGAAAGGAATTGGGAAAAACAGCCATTCCTCCACCGTTTTACGGTTTTTGTTCCTACAGCGTTCCCTTTGCAGCAAATGGGGTATGACAGGGATGGAGCCAGGGCAGGAGGTGGGATGGGCCAGGGGTGGGTACTGGGTGGAGTTAGAGGTCCCAATTCAGATTCTTGCTATGGGGCCCAATGATTTCTATGTACGCTCCTGAACAGTACATTAGTAACTGCCTTTTATTAGCTTTATCTGCATGATAAATGCCAATATCCGAAGAGGGACAACCCCTATAAGTGCCAGCTAGTTACATATTGTATGTTACCTCTCTGCCTTTCAGTGTACCATGTACTTGGATTGATATTAAAGGTCCTTCATTAGGCAGATAAAATGTCCTGTTTGCACAGGCTTTGTACAAAGCTGTATATTGGTGGAAAATGTCATAAGTAGTCTATGATGACATATTGTCCTTCTGGGGAGTCATGTACATTGGGCAGGATGCAATGGACATTGCAGATTAGCCACAATGGTGTAATGCACATTAAATGTGAACATAATGTACTACAATATAAATGTATTGCATTAGAAATATGTATGTTGTAAGCAACACTGAGGTTATTTTGCCATCTAACGACCAATTGCTCTATTACTGTTGGATATGTGTGAGTGAAAAGACCCTTTAAAGATGTGACTTTGTTTGCGTTAAGTCCTTAAGATGTAGACAGCTACGGGACAGCACACTAAAGAGAGATTATAAATAAAATTGCATACAAGCTACATTGCTAGAAGTAGCCAGGAGACTGGAGAGTAAGTTGGGAACAAAACCAGCAACAATCGTGCAAATAAGTAGCTAAAGAGTGGAGGTGCTTGGTACCAGTAATAACGGTATAACACCTCAAGGATTAGCTAGGGTATCTGAAGCCAAATGTCACAGAGAGGTTGAAGCCAGAACTGAGGGGTAGATAGAAACTATCTAGTTTATGCATCCCAGAAACAGGGCCAAGGTCTGTGTAACAGACAGGACTGTTTTCATACCCAGCCTGTCTGCTACCTTAAAGGAAGGGCATAACATGACTGAGAACAGTACAGTATGTGCAGTGGTTGTGAGAACAGAGATATCGCAACCACTGTTACAGAGTGAGCACATTATGCAGTACAAGGTCACATGGAGAGAGACCTCATGTGCAGTACATGGAAATTCACCCATTGATGAAATGTTAGGGTAGCAGGTTTTCACAGAAAATATTTCCTATTACTTAAACTTGAACACTGCTACACAACGGTTCTCTTCAGCATACACATACTTGCTGTACAGCAGGCCTATGGTCCATAGGTACAATTGTTTAGAAGTAACCTCATTAACTTCTATGGAAGAGTTTTCTAGGCGTATTGTACAATGGTCATTGTACAATGATAAGCTAGATAAGCTTTGACATTCACCTACTGTGAATGGTGGAAAGTGTCTTATCTGTCTAATTCTAATCCAGCCTTTAATCATATCATCTCTGTGTATAGATAAGCAGGTAACTGTAGTAAAGTGATCTGTACAGACCAAGAAGTGGTGCCTATTATTAGGCTTAGAGGCCAGTGTGAAAACTGCTAGATTTTATGGTTCTGTTTAAGTATAGATATTGACATGGAACATTAACCCCTTCCCGACCAGCGCCGCTGTGACAGGGACCCGATGGCTTAGATGGCAGCAGGATGGGTGTTGCCGTATTCAGGAGAAAATGGGGAACAAATTATGGGATGCTTTTCTCCTGTTACCCCTTGTGAAAATGAAAAATTTGGGGCTAAAGCAACATTTTATTGGGAGAAATGAAACTTTTCATTTTCACAGCCAAGTGTTTCCAAATTCTGTAAAACGCTTAGGGGGTCAAAGTGGTCAGTACCCCCTTAATATATTCTTTGAAGGGTATAGTTTCCAAAATGGGGTCACTTTTTGAGGGTTTCCACTCTACGGGGTACGTCAGGGTCTCTCAATTACAAAATGGTGTCTAAAAACCATTCTAGCAAAATCTGCCTCCAAAATCCATATGGCGCTCCTTTCCTTCTGACCACTTCCACAAACCCATAGAGATGTTTACCACCACATATGGGGTATTTCTGTAAACTGCAGAATCAGAGTAATGTATATTGAGGTTTAGTTTGCTGTTAACCCTTTCTGTGTTGCAAGAAAAAAATGATTAACATGAAAAATCTGCATAAAAATGAAATTTTGAAAGTTTGTAACATCAGTTTTAAATAATTTGAGGGGTGTAATTTATAAAATGTGATATTTTATGGGTGGTTTCCATTATGTATGCCCCTCAAAATTACTTTATATCTGAATTGGTGCTTAAAAAAATGGTTTTGGAAATTTTGTTGAAAATTTGAAAAATGGCTTCTAAACTTCTAAGCTTTCTCACACCCTAAAAAGTAAAATTTGGAAATTTGGAAATTTTTCCAAATTTTTTGTAAATTTGGTATGTTTTATAAATAAAAATTAAATATTTTGCCACAAATTTACTACTGTCGTGAAGCACAATATGTGACAAGAAAACAATCTCAGAATGGCCTAGATAAGTAAAAGCGTTCCAAAGTTATTACCACATAAAGTGACACATGTCAGATTATCAAAAAATGGCCTGGGCAGGAAGGTGAAAACAGGCCCGGGGTTGAAGGGGTTAAATACATTATCAAAAATTCTGTTTAAATATGTTAAAGGGAGTCTGTCACCTCATTTTCACCTATATTACTAATAGCACTGCCCCACAGAAGAGTGCAAACACATCCCAGACATACCTGGGTGTACTTTGTGCCTTTATTCCATGTTCAGAAAAAGAACTTATATTCTGCTGGAAAACAGCTCCCAAGTGCCCAGCTGAAAGTGAAACTAAAAACAGCTTTCTCTCCCGACTCGATTTATAACAGCTATATCTTCTGATATACTGGATATAATGCTGTGATTTTTAAAGCTTGGAATGCCAACTTTTAAAGAAGGTCAGAACCATTTTTCTATCTGCTGCCAATCCCAAGATATGAGCAGCTAAAGCAGCCCTCCCCTCTTCAGTCTGCTTTGCTTTGGGCACTTGCAGCAGCAGAACTGGGCACTTGGGAGCTGTTTTCCTGCAGAATAAAAGTGCTTTTCCTGGACATGTAATACAGACACAAAGTGCACACAGGTATGTCTGGGATGTGTATGCAATCTTCTGTGGGACAGTGCTCTTAGTTATATTGGTGAAAATGAGACACCCTTTAAACATAAAAATGTGATTCAAGCAATATGTCATTTTCTGATAACACATTTCCTTTAACTTAGGGCACAAAAATACTGCACAAATTCTTCTGCACACAGTAGGAAGAGGAAATCAGTGGACTGCTGGTCCTACTGGATAAATCACAGACTGACTGGCAACTCCCTGCAATAGACTACTTTGACACTCACAATACCCCCAAAGCACTTATGCAGGGATGATGCCAACTCCAAGACCTGCATTGCCTGAGTATAAATGTTGGTAATAAAAGTATAGATCTAAGTAGAGTTCACTAGGAAAGCTCCCAATGTAGACACTAAAAGTCTCAATAGGCCCCAATGCACCCAGCATATGACAAAACAGTACTCTTTTGGCATAGGCTGGGCCAGTATATGTTTGCATTTTTTTTTACTGTATGGACTTTACTGTAAAAAAGAAAAAAAAAACTTTGCCACATGGTATAGAATTATTTGCACAATGAGAGTCACAGGCCAGCACATGCCACTGTTTCCTATACAGTGGTATGTGTTGGAGGTATTCATTATAGGTATACATAAGGAAATACTCCTATAGTGTACCTCTGACATATCCAGAAAAAGAGACGTGAACATAGCCATATTAATAGGCAAATACCTGGCAAAATAGCCATGTAGGTGTGACTGTTATAGGGATACTGTGGTACAGCTTCATATGTTTATAATCTTTCTATTATCACATCCATCCTGTTTTAGAATTCCAGGGATTCATTCAGTGCAGTCATAAGTGTCCATATGGGCCACTATAAGAAAGAAATGAACATTAAACTTGATGGAAATTTTCGACCAGTAACGTCCCTAATGGCCACTTCATGTATTATTGAATTTTCTCCTTGGAGTCTACTTTTTGCAGTTTTATTTTCTATAACTATATGAAATACACTGCATTCCCCTATAAATCTCCCCATTTTGTCACTACTCCGAATAATTATGTAAGCTTTGTGCAAGAAAAGACTGTTACATAGCAGCACAAAGGTCACATAAATCTTAAGAATAGCTTGCAGTTGTACACATAGATTCCACATGATAACACAATATTTTAAAGTGACCAAGATTATCAAAATCATTTCAGAATTCCGGCAATAGTGTGGGCTGCTTTTCGTCTTAGGTAAAGAAAATAAATGTCGCTGTTGACTCATTCTTCCAAACATGTACAAGTTGCTTTATCATTCACAAGAAAAAACATACTTATTTCACATAGTACACGAGTTTCCCAACCTTCAGGACAGGTCATCAATATCTGATTTGTGGGTTTCCAACTCTTGGCACCCCACCCACAGTTAAGGTCACAATTGAGCGATAAAGTCTTGCAAGACTTCAGGAATAACTGATTTCACCTCATTGGAGGCCATACATTTTAATGCTATAAGGAGACGAATCTTCGTACAGCATTAATTCAAAGTTTTGAGCAAAGCGACTTTAGATTTAGGATCCGAAGCTCACTTTGCTTATCTCTAGTTGCAATGCTCGGATGAACCCAGCAGCCTCTTCAAACAGCGCTGCACATTGTAAAGCCATGTAGCCATCAACTTTCTTAGAAAGTTAAGCAACTGTGTTATATACCGTTTTCAAGATCTCTACTTGTAGACAATGAATGGGAACCTTCTGTGGTAGCCGAAAGTCCTGTGAAAAGAGAATGCACCTCTAACTGTACAGGACAAATTGACTTCAACAATGAAGGTTCCTATTCCTATTCGGCGAACCGAGGTCTTGAAAATAATGAGGAATTCATACATAACAAAACTGCATATGTTTTTATTGTATAATTAACATGTTTTATATTTGTAGTTATATATTAAAACATTATTTATTGTATAACAAGAAACTACAGTTATTTCTTTATTTAAAAATATCTAAAAACTCATTTACTTGTTTTCAATCAAATGCTTTCAGTACAGTCATGGCCAAAAGTTTTGAGAATGACACAAATCTTCTATTTTCACATGATCTGCTGCCCTCTGGTTTTTATGTGTGTTTGTCAGATGTTTTTATCACATACAGAAATATAATTGCAATCATATTATGAGTAACAAAAGCTTATATTGACAGTTAGAATGAGTTAATGCAGCAAGTCAATATTTGCAGTGTTGACCCTTCTTCTTCAGGACCTCTGCAATTCTCTCTGGCATGCTCTCAATCAACTTCTGGACCAAATCCTGACTGATAGCAGTCCATTCTTGCACAATCAATGCTTGCATTTTGTCAGAATTTGTAGGTTTTTGTTTGTCCACCCGTCTCTTGATGATTGACCACAAGTTCTCAATGGGATTAAGATCTGGGGAGTTTCCAGGCCATGGACCCCAAATCTCTATGTTTTGTTCCCTGAGCCATTTAGTTATCACCTTTGCTTTATGGCAAGGTGCTCCATCATGCTGGAAAAGGCATTGTTGATCGCCAAACTGCTCTTGGACGGTTGGGAGAAGTTGCTCTCGGTGGACATTCTGGTACCATTCTTTATTCATGGCTGTGTTTTTAGGCAAGACTGTGAGAGAGCCGATTCCCTTGGCTGAGAAGCAGCCCCACACATGAATGGTTTCAGGATGCTTTACAGTTGGCATGAGACAAGACTGGTGGTAGCGCTCACCTCATCTTCTCCGAATAAGCTGTTTTCCAGATGTCCCAAACAATCGAAAAAGGGATTCATCAGAGAAAATGACTTTACCCCAGTCCTCAGCAGTCCACTCCCTGTACCTTTTGCAGAATATCAGTCTGTCCCTGATGTTTTTTCTGGAGAGAAGTGGCTTCTTTTGCTGCCCTCCTTGAGACCAGGCCTTGCTCCAAGAGTCTCCTCCTCACAGTGCGTGCAGATGCACTCACACCTGCCTGCTGCCATTCCTGAGCAAGCTCTGCACTGCTGGTAGCCCGATCCCGCAGCTGAAACACTTTTAAGAGACAGTCCTGGCGCTTGCTGGTCTTTCTTGGGCGCCCTGGAGCCTTTTTGGCAACAATGGAACCTCTCTCCTTGAAGATCTTGATGATGCGATAGATTGTTGACTGAGGTGCAATCTTTCTAGCTGCGATACTCTTCCCTGTTAGGCCATTTTTGTGCAGTGCAATGATGACTACACGTGTTTCTTTAGAGATAACCATGGTTAACAGAAGAGAAGCAATGATGCCAAGCACCAGCCTCCTTTTAAAGTGCCCAGTGGTGTCATTCTTACTTAATCATGACAGATTGATCTCCAGCCCTGCCCTCATCAACACCCACACCTGTGTTAATGGAGCAATCACTGAAACGATGTTAGCTGGTCCTTTTAAGGCAGGGCTGCAATGATGTTGAAATGTGTTTTGGGGGATAAAGTTCATTTTCTAGGCAAATATTGACTTTGCAAGTAATTGCTGTTAAGCTGATCACTCTTTATAACATTCTGGAGTATATGCAAATTGCCATTATAAAAACTGAAGCAGTAGACTTTGTAAAAAATAATATTTGTATCATTCTCAAAACTTTTGGCCATGACTGTAGAATGAGACTGAGTTTTAGTACCAGGAACATCCATAGGCCCTGGGCTGTTCCCAAAACCTGACCCTCCCTTGCCAATTGCTGTCCTTCTACAAAATCAACATCACCTTACTATGCTTTCCCACTGTGGATTTTGCCACAGGTCCACATCAGAATCCACAATGAATCTACTACAGAATTTGTATAAGTTACATTTGAACTGTAAATGTTAAAATCCATTGTGCAAATCCACAGCATAAATTGAGATGCTCTGAAGTTAAAATCTGCACTGCATGACAGTTTCCACATGGATTCTGAGCAGATTGTTTATACAGCCTGTGGATGAGATTTTACTGCTACTTTAAAATCCTGCAGATTTTCCATCTGTAATTTTGTAGCACAGCACAGTCCCTTTCAGTCCTCAGACCAGACCCGACCATGGATAAATACAGTATAAACCCAAAAACAGACCCCGGACTAGACTCCCTAAATAAATAAAGACTACCAAACCAGATCCCTTAAATACTGACCCACACCACAAAAACTTGATTTTATAAGCAGTAAAAATGTAATACAGCAAAGATACAGCCACGTATATAATTTACATTCTTTGAGAGCTTGTACAGTTACTTTTTGGAGCTATTTTCTTAGCGCCATATCCGTTTTTTACGTTTTTCACTTGAATGTATAGCGCTATTGTCTATAGTTGGTTGTCTTTTTGTGTTATTTTAATAGGGGCAAAGCTACTTCCAATCCTCTTACACACAAATATACATGACAGTGTTATGAGGTGAAACGCACTAAAAGCCTTCTTATGAAAGACATATCTTTATACAGAGAAGGCACCTGCGAGGTTAAAAAAAAAATTGTGCTTTTCTTCATTATTGCATAAGGGATAGAACAATCACTCCTGTTCTTCGCTGCGGATAATTATGCATGCAGAAACACTGGAGTATAGCAAAGATATCATTTTAAATCATAGCTTCACTTGTGTTATTCAGTTTTTCTAAACCGAAATCTTGTAATTGCAGAGTATCATAATGTCTAGGTTTTACGGCTGCAAATTTGTTCAGTTGGCTTTTGCTGCAAATCGTTTGGAATTACTGAAATCCCCTTTGGCATCTTGTTCAGCTCTGTGCAGTCGTGTTTACATACCGCTACGTGGAGTGCTATCCACACTTTTGATGTAACTGCAGATACCAAATCTTTTACTGGAAACTCGCATAGCTGCACTCTGTTTTGTAAGCTGCAGAGGGCGCCAAAACCTTTCTTTCTAAAACATGAATAGATGTGTTATTTGTCCAATCTGGAAATCTGTCACATATCTTTACTTCAATTTCACTGACACAGAATAATGACATTACAATGACAAGCAAACAAAAAAGAAATCTATTAGAGGGTAGAAAAAACAACATTGATTTCTTAACTCCACAGCATATTGTGCTGGGTACTCAATGGTGTGCAGATATCACTACTTATTAAAACAGAGAAAAAAGGAAGAAAGGAAATTGAATGAATATATTACATAGATAGATAGATAGATAGATAGATAGATAGATAGATAGATAGATAGATAGATAGATAATCCAGAAATAATCCAGAAAGTCTTTAGGCCTTCAGCCTTTCACTTTTTCCACATTTTGTTATGTTGCGGCCTTGTGGTAAAAATAAAATATCAAGTTTTTCCTTCATGATTCTAGGAAAGAGGATCTATGCCTCTCCTGTTCTTGCAGGATGTCAGCACTGGCCTCACTCTCCTCCTTTATGCTGACTGAGATTACAGCCATCTGAAGGAGGGGGGGGGGTACTTCAACCTGGTATTTCTCTGGATATCTAGATATATAAGTAAGGTATTGTTTTAAATATGACAATTTAAAGTAATACCTACAGATTTCATTCCCAGCCTTTTTTGAATGCTGTATAATTGTAGATGTTTTAAGGGGAAGGACACCATGGACTACTGCACATGTTATCCCCTCTCTCCTCCATCAATCAGAAGGCATGCTTGCTCTGATTATTAGATTTTGGTAAAGTTTCCTTTTAGCCTTTGCAGTTGCTGAGTGGAGAATGTGGGTAGCTGGGCAATAACATCATAAAAGGTGGGCAATCTGTTAATAAGGGTGCATTACCATGTAGCACCACAGGGTATATGTGCAATAAAGTGCAACCATCATTTAAAGGGGTATTCCATCTCTGACTTTTCTGAGGATATGCCATAAAAGTCCACTAGATCAAGCCTCTCTCAATTTGCTTCTATGGGAGAACCCCTGGTGGGATCTGTGCCTATTGGACTCCTGTGGATATGCCATAAAACTTTCATCTGCACTACTATGTATCACTGCAGATTACAAAAGGATAACTCTTTCAGTGCAGGTAACGTAGTAGATGTTCATATCTTGCAACTTTTAAAAAGCCCAATAAGGGATATTATTGCCAATTTTATTTTTTTAATGCCAAGTCACTCATCTAATGCTGCTTAATAACTATCTATACACTTTCCAATCCAACCCAGTCCCCTCTATTCCCTCCACACAGTAGTTACTTATGTTACCTTTGTGCCCCCACACAGTAGAATTCCCCCTTTAATGTCCCATTACAGTAGAATGCCTCCATTAGTACCACTTTACAGTAGCATGCCTCCTTTAGTGCCCCCTTACAATAGCATGCCTCTTTTAATGCCCCTGAACAGTAGAATGTTGCCACAACAGGCACAGTGAAGTCATGTTATTGGACCTGCTGCATTGAGCACAAGAGCACTGGGATCAGGGAATCATCATTCCCCAGCTTTGTCACTCTGTCATTCACCTCTGCAGGTGTGATAAGCACACTGGCAGTTGAATGGTGAAGCAGGGAGCAGACGGTTCTCTGCTTTACCATAGCACTCAACTGTTTTTGCATCCTAAGGATGCGCTGAACAGGGGAACTGTAGAAGCTGGGTATAGGGGTCTTTTTTCCAGAAAAGGAGTGAGAAGATGAGTTTTTGTTCATCTAGTCACCCCTCTGGACCTACTGTAATTAAGCCATTTAAAGGGGTTATCCAAATCCTATAATGCCTCCTCTAATGCCTGGACCCCTCACACAGGTTGTACTTACCTTGCTCCCTGGCAGCCATATCGCTTTTGTTGTCCTTATGGCCGTCGCTTCATCTCCCCGTCGTGTGGATCAAAAAGTCCTGGGGGCAGCCAATAGTAGGCCGCAACGGGGACCAGCCTTCCCAGCCTTCATTGCAAGATAAGTACAACTTGTGTGAGGGGCCCGGGCACCGGGCATTAGAGGGGGAATTATAGAGGTTAGATAACTCCTTTAATGATGCCAGGACCCAGACATTTACTAGTGCCCAGAACTCGGTGTCAAATAAGTCCAAACGAACACTTGCACCCCACACACAAATATCAATAAATTTTACATTTTACACTGTCCCTTCTTTCCCTACTGGATCTTTAGAGAAAATATGCAGACCACTTCTCTAGCGATACCCACGACATGCTAAAGTAACAGTGTAACGATTATCACTAGAGAGGAAGAGCTAATATTTTTCTTTCTTTTTTATACCGTATTGATGAAAACATTTTCTAACAGTCAGAAAATACATGTTCGCTCACCGTCGCTGTAAAAGGTCGTTTTCAGCTAGTTTTACAAAACAAATCAGTATGGAAATCAGGGTAATCTGAGCTCCTGCATGCGACGTAGCAGAATAGAAATATCTATAATGACTTGTTCTATAAACTGCTACCTTATATATGGGTCATAGAAAACATAGTAAACAAAAAAAAACAAAAAAAAAACAAAACAATTCCAGAATCATTGATTTCTATTCATCTCACGTCACAAAAATAAGGTACCAATGAAAATTACAAATCCTCCTGCAAACAACAAGCCATAACACAGCTACATAGTCAGAAACATAAAAATTGATGAATCTTCCAAACGCAGCCACATGAAAACAAAATATCTAGTAGTGTTTTTATTGTGCAAAAAGTTTAGCAGAATAAAATAATATAAATCTGGCTTCATTGTAATGATACTGACCCACAGAATAAAATTACAGTACCATCTTTATACGGTACCTCATTGTGAATGCTGGAAAAATAAATCTCAGAAAACATTTGGGAAGTTAGTTTTTTTTTTTTTAACGACCCCCTCCTCCGTTTCCCAAAATGGTTCCTATAAAAACTACAACCTGCTCTGCAAAACTTAAGGTCTCACACAGCTAAACTGAAGAAAAACACTAAAAAGGTTATGAGTATGACTGCTGGAAAACAGAAGACTTAAAAGAAAAAAGTTACTAGTATTTAAGTTTTACATCCTTAAGGGGTTAAAATGCACTTAAAGGGTTGTCCAAGTTATTTTCTTGTTATTTATTTTTGTCTAACTAATCAAATGTAAAGGATTTTCAATTCATTTCCTTTATCTGTAGTGACTCCTTTCTCAGATTTCACTAAGGGTCACATGACCTGTGATGTCAGCTTCTCTGGCCGCTCTGCTAAT
This sequence comes from Rhinella marina, assembly GCA_900303285.1. Classification (NCBI taxonomy): domain Eukaryota; kingdom Metazoa; phylum Chordata; class Amphibia; order Anura; family Bufonidae; genus Rhinella; species Rhinella marina. Next base: position 6,858 of record ONZH01010798.1, on the reverse strand, counting down.
GTTTGGTGCACAAGCCTGAGGAGCAGATAAGAGTCTGTACACGAGATATCATTGTGCTAGCCAAACACCCTTGCACTGCAGGCTGCCCTTTGTCTCCTTCTCCCTGGATTCTTCAGGACTTCTTCAACTTTTACCCCTTCTATAGCAGACATTCAGGGCTCACGGCTTTGTTGAGTAGCTGCAGGCAATGAAGAGACACAGGATCTGCCCTCCTCATCCTGCAGACACAGAGCTGACACTGGAGGAGATCTGAGGAGAACTGCAGAGCATTGCACAAGAACAGGTAGGGAGAAGCATCTGTCATTGGACAGCTGGGACTTTTAGTCCTACACATACAACATGCTGCTGAGTATCCTAGAAATCAGACATGTCACTCAGGGCAGCACTTGCATTTACTCCCTTTGCAGAGCAGGGGGAGGGGCAGATATTTTTGTTTTTGCAGGTAAACAAAGGGCTAGAAGAGACCCGGGAAATGTGGAAATAGAATTGTTTTTTTGTCTAAAACTTGCTTATCTTATGTATATTTTGCTGCCCATCAGATTTACAGTGTTAGATATTTCTTTTACATAACTCGGACAACCCCTTTAAGTCCCCCGAGATGTGCCCCAACTATATTTATTTGAGACATAAATTTAAAATTAATAAAAAGTGACATTTTTAGGAGAACTTTTCCTATTTTAATGTGACTATTATACGATTAAACTGTAAGCAGAGCATAAGAGAGCCATATTGCCCAGCATCAGATTAGATCCATCTGTTTGTAACTGGACTGACCACAGCAAAGGTTTTCATTGCCAAATTGAGCAGTACATGTATATATGATATCACACAATGACTAATTCAAGCTCATAGGATTGTATTACATCATAAAAGCATAGATATTTAGCCCAAAGAAACCTCATTCCAAATGTTAAAATCTATCTTTTACTAGACTACTACTTTGAATACCTTTTGACAATTGAGAATATGGAAGGCATATACATGGCAAGAAATTGCTCTCCATGTTCATAGCTAGTGGTCAGCAAATTGCGCTTCGATCCAAGATCTAAAGTTGATTCATTCCACAACTTCATTTTAATGTTGTACGGATTCCTACTTTCCAGTCCTACTTTCCAGTCTCCATACAGCATTAAAATGTATGGATTTTACGCAGGCAAATTTTGTTAAGTCCGAAGTCGTACGATACTTCGGTGAACAACTCTGGCCTTCAGTTCTAAACTTTAGGCCCCATTCACACTTCCGTAAAATGTGTCCGCATCCGTTCCGCAATTTTGCGGAACGGGTGCGGATCCATTCAGTTTCAATGGGGCCCAAAAGATGCGGATGGCACACAGTGTGCCATCCGCATTCGCACTTCCGTTCCGCGGCTCCCCCAAAAAATACAACATGTCCTATTCTTGTCCGAATACACAGACAAGAAAATGCATTTCTATTATGTGCAGTCCGCAAATTGTGGACCGCACATGTCCGGTGTCCGTGTTTTGCGGATCCGCAAACTGCGGATCCATAAAACACATACACCGGACACACGGAAGTGTGAATGGAGCCTTAAAGACATTTTAAAACAGCAATCTGAAGTTCCGTCCTCTGAGAACCTGTCTAATAAAGAGAAATTTCCTATTTAGAATCCTAATCAATAAGTCAGGATGGAGTTCAGCTACAAACAGTGCCCCTCTACCCATCATAAAAGGCTTTAATTCTTCTGTGGTGGCACTTCAGGAGACCTAAACACTTGCAGTCTCCATAGATTGCTAATGCTAATGCATTGAAGTCTAGTAAAGATGCAATCTGATGATTGCTTGTTCAAGTTCCCTAGGGAAACTTTTAAAAAGTGTAAAAAATGAAAAAAGTTTTTAAAAATATAAAAAAGGTAAAATAAATATAAACATTTCAAATAATTTCCTTTACCCAAAGACTGTAAATATGAATATATATATATATATATATATATATATATATATATATATATATATATATACAGTACAGACCAAAAGTTTGGACACACCTTCTCATTCAAAGAGTTTTCTGTATTTTCATTATATACTTAACAAAAAAAGTGTGAAACAACTGAAAATATGTCTTATATTCTAGGTTCTTCAAAGTAGCCACCTTTTGCTTTGATTACTGCTTTGCACACTATTGGCATTCTCTTGATGAGCTTCAAGAGGTAGTCACCTGAAATGGTATTCCAACAGTCTTGAAGGAGTTCCCAGAGATGTTTAGCACTTGTTGGCCCTTTTGCCTTCACTCTGCGGTCCAGATCCCAAACCATCTCGATTGGGTTCAGGTCTGGTGACTGTGGAGGCCAGGTCATCTGGCATAGCACCCCATCACTCTCCTTCTTGGTCAAATAGCCCTTACACAGCCTGGAGGTGTGTTTGGGGTCATTGTCCTGTTGATAAATAAATGATGGTCCAACTAAACGCAAACCGGATGGAATAGCATGCCGCTGCAAGATGCTGTGGTAGCCATGCTGGTTCAGTATGCCTTCAATTTTGAATAAATCCCCAACAGTGTCACCAGCAAAGCACCCCCACACCATCACACCTCCTCCTCCATGCTTCACGGTGGGAACCAGGCATGTAGAGTCCATCCGTTCACCTTTTCTGCGTCGCACACAGACACGGTGGTTGGAACCGAAGATCTCAAATTTGGACTCATCAGACCAAAGCACAGATTTCCACTGGTCTAATGTCCATTCCTTGTGTTCTTTAGCCCAAACAAACTCTTCTGCTTGTTGCCTGTCCTTAGCAGTGGTTTCCTAGCAGCTATTTTACCATGAAGGCCTGCTGCACACAGTCTCCTCTTAACAGTTGTTGTAGAGATGTGTCTGCTGCTAGAACTCTTTGTGGCATTGACCTGGTCTCTAATTTGAGCTGCTGTTAACCTGCAATTTCTGAGGCTGGTGACTCGGATGAACTTATCCTGTGCAGCGGTGGTGACTCTTGGTCTTCCTTTCCTGGGGCGGTCCTCATATGAGCCAGTTTCTTTGTAGCGCTTGATGGTTTTTGTGGCTGCCCTTGGGGACACTTTCAAAGTTTACCCAATTTTTCGGAATGACTGACCTTCATTTCTTAAAGTAATAATGGCCACTCTTTTTCTTTACTTAACTGCGTTTTTCTTGCCATAATACAAATTCTAACAGTCTATTCAGTAGGACTATCAGCTGTGTATCCACCTGACTTCTGCCGAACACAACTCATGGTCCCAACCCCATTTATAAGGCAAGAAATCCCACTTATTAACCCTGACAGGGCACACCTATGAAATGAAAACCATTTCAGATGACTACTTCTTGAAGCTCATCAAGAGAATGCCAAGAGTGTGCAAAGCAGTAATCAAAGCAAAAGGTGGCTACTTTGAAGAACCTAGAATATAAGACATATTTTCAGTTGTTTCACACTTTTTTGTTAAGTATATAATTCCACATGTGTTAATTCATAGTTTTGATGCCTTCAGTGTGAATCTACAATTTTCATAGTCATGAAAATACAGAAAACTCTTTGAATGAGAAGATGTGTCCAAACTTTTGGTCTGTACTGTATATATATATATATATATATATATATATTTACAAGTAGATTTATACCTATGAAACTGGCTGACCTGTTACATGTGCACTTAGCAGCTGAAGACATCTGTGTTGGTCCCATGTTCACATGTACATGCATTGCTGAGAAAAATGATGTTTAAATATATGCAAATAAGCCTCTAGGAGCTATGCGGGTGTTGCCGTTACACCTAGAGGCTCTGCTCTTTCTGTAACTGCTGCACCCTCTTCACTTTGATTGGTTGAACCAAGCAGTGAAAACATCATCATGCCTAGCCCTGTCAATCAAAGTGCAGAGGGTGCGGCAGTTGCAGAGACCGCATAACCTCTAGGTGTAAAGGCAACGCCCCCATTGCTCCTAGAGGCTTATTTGGATATACTAAAACATTATTTTTCTCAGCAATGTGGACACATATGAACATGGGACAAACACAGATGCCTTCAGCTGCCAAGCGCACTTGCAACAGATCAGCTGTTTTCATAGGTACAAGTCTACTGACAGGTGCCCTTAAAGATCCTTATATGATAGCCAATAACCTGTTGATAGATTTTAAATGGAGTTGCCAACAATAAATGTTATTTTAATATTATTTAGCATGTAAAACAAGTTACTTTTACTGAGCTGGGTAAGCTCAGTCAGATTTAATATTAGAAGCTAAGAAACTTACATGACACACCTCTTGTGAAAGAACATGACCTCTAAGAGGCAAGCCTGGAAAAAATCTAGCAAAGCAGTTTTTCTACATACTACATGCAATAATTATTTGGGCACTGTTTGATTATAGTAATCTCACTACTGAATACATGATTTATCTGGACAGTGTATGGTGTAAGGTAAGGTAATCGTAGTCTAACTATTTAATGAGCTATGTATCCTAGCATTGCATGATTATAGTATTCTAACTACGGAATGAGCTATTTATCTTAGGACTGTGTAGTGATAGTAATCTAACTACTGAATGAACTATTTATCTGGGCACTGTGTAGTGATAGTAATCTAAATACTAAATGAACTATTTCTCTCAACACTGTTTGAAATAATTACTAAATTATTACTAAAATAACTACTAATTGAACTGTTTATATAAGCACTACATAGTGATAATAATTAGAGATGAGCGAGCACTAAAATGCTCGGGTGCTCGTTATTCGAGTCAAACTTTTCCCAATGCTCGGGTGCTCGTTTCGAATAACGAACCCCATTGAAGTCAATGGGAGACTCAAGCATTTTTTGCAGGGGACCGGGGCTCTGCCTAGGTAAGGCTGGGTGCAAACTTGGAAACCTCATGAAAATGATGGAAACACCACGGAAGTGGACAGGAAACAGCAGGGGCAGCATGTAGGGATGCCTCTGAGACTCCCTAATTGCACCATTTTTTCAAAAACTGGCCAATAGTCTGGGGATGACCCCAAGGCAATTTTCAGGGACATAGTAATGGTGACCCTCTTAAAAATGCTGCCTTACAACCTGGCGGTGAACCCCTGATTGTCTGTCTTTCAATAAGATTGCAGTGTAAAGCATGGTGGTGAGCCTCAGTAATAAGATTGCAGTGTAAAGCATGGTGGTGAGCCTCAGTATGACTTTTTAGATGGAGATTGCATGTGGTCACGTACTCCCTGGAACCCCATAGTCACCCCTTCTCTGATGTGCTACCCCAGAACATTCTCTGCCCCAATTCGCAAGACCTTTTGCAGTCTCCGTGTGCTGACAGTGGGGATTTACCAGTGTTATCTGAGGAGGTGGTGGACAATGGTGAGACACAGGTGTCGGGGGGTGAGGTAGTTGAAAGTGAAGCAAGTTACAGTGGGGACTCCTTGGGGGGACTTTCTCATGATGGGACAGATTCAACTTGGGTGGATCAGGCACAGGAACAGATCAATTTTTTTTGTGTGTGTTTATTTAACTTTTATTTAGCACAAATAACCACAGAGATATTTATTTGTTCTCTTCGCTGCGCAGTCTGGTGTTGGGGTTCGTCACTTTGATTGGGAGCTGTGCCGCTCTCTCCACAATGGTCTTTCGATTCTTTGAGGAGACGTTGTGGGCGATTTCTGCACAGAAGGACTTGTTGTTCATCAACAGAACCTCGAGCTCCTTGACATTGTGGACCAGGAATTTGCGGAACCCTGTGGGCAGCATGTGTTTGGTCTTCTTGTTGCTACCGTACCCAATGTTGGGTAATATAGATACGCAGGTAATATTATTTTTCATACCTATCCCAAAAAAAAAATGACGCAGTTTGCGCAAATAAAACTAGAAACTGGAACTGGAGAGAGGGCCTGTAGGTGGACCTCCGGAAAAATTGTTTGGAGAGAGGGCCTGTAGGTGAACCTCCGGAAAAATTATTTGAAGAGAGGGCCTGTAGGGGGCCCTCCTGAAAAATTGTGGTAAAAGAGTGCCAGTTGGACCTCTGAAAAATGGCGTTTTTTTGGTCAGCGTTAGGCAAAGACGATATGGAGGAGGAGTAGGAGGAGTAGAGAAGAGGAATCGGATACATAAGTAATGTTAATCTTTAGCTGCTTTCCCCCGGAGGAGATTTGAATTCCGGTGAAATCCAGGCTTTGTTCATTTTAATAAGCGTCAGCCTGTCAGCGCTGTCAGTTGACAGGCATGTACGCTTATCGGTGATGACGCCACCAGCTGCACTGAATACCCGTTCTGACAGCACGCTAGCGGCAGGGCAGGCCAGCACCTCCAAGGCGTACAGTGCCAGTTCAGGCCACGTGTCCAGCTTTGAAACCCAGTAGTTGTATGGAGCAGAGTGATTGCTACGGACGTTGATATGGTCAGCTAGGTACTCCCTCACCATCTTTCTGTACAGCTCCCCCCTACTCTGCCTAGACAGGGGACAGGGGACAGTGTCTTGCTGGGGTGACATAAAAGTGGCAAAGGCCTTGGAGAGCGTTCCCCTGCCAGTGCTGGACAAGCTGCCTGCTCGGCTCCTCTCCCCCGCTACTTGGCCCACAGAACCATGCCCTCTGCCGCTAGTGGCGTCAGATGGGAAGGATTGTTTCAGCTTGTGCACCAGGGCCTGTTGATATCTATTCACTCTCATACTCCTTTCCTCTTCAGGGATGAGAGTGGAAAGGTTTTGCTTGTACCGTGGGTCCAGGAGAGTGAACACCCAGTAATCGGTGTTTGAAAAAATGCTTCTAACGCGAGGGTCACGGTATAGGCAGCCTAACATAAAGTCTGCCATGTGCGCCAGAGTCCCAACACGTAAGAATTCCCTCTCCTCACTGGCCTGACTCTCCATTTCCTCCTCCTCCTCTCCTCCAAGTCTCCTCTTCAGCCCATACACGCTCAA